>JAKTWX010000036.1:50925-64275 GCA_030582275.1 Waltiozyma pijperi
CTCAATTCAACACCTTCTTTGTAATAACCTGGCAAAATGACATCGAGAACAGCCAACCCACAAAACCACAATAAGTAATAAGTCCAGATCTGGGCATCTAGACAGATATCCAGTAGCGGTTTTTTGAAAGTGAGGATCTTTTCAAGATCGAAATTCGTGAACAATGTGGTTTGATAATCGTCATTGATCAATTGATGGAAGGCAATCAATAATAAAGGAAGACCAAAAGTTATGGAAAGAACACCGGTGATCCCACCAAATTCCATGTGTTTGGTCACAGGATTGAGCTTGGACATTTTTGAGTGAGGTCTCCTTTGGGGAATGGATATTGATCTTGAAGTATATAACCCACACAGTTGCTGTTGTTAATTATTTGGATTTAAATTTAAAACTTTCTTCACTTGCCACCTGTCTTGCTCGTTTATATTTTTTGTATGTGATGTTTCGCGTCGCGCGTGAAATTGTTATACGTTGTACGTGCTAAACGAGCCAATTAATTTTATACAGCACCCTGTGTATATGTTATTAGCTTGTCAATGGTAGCATCTGAGCCTTGTCTCGAGTTCTCTTTGGACTGATTACCAAAACTCACCCTCTGTCAACAAGCAAACAGTGTTGGTCTGAGTAGTGTTGATATCTTGAAAAATTATCTGTGCAATCACGTGATGGTGAAAGCCCTATATATGCATCACGAGCATATCTAGATACACTGTCCGATCATATAACTTATGCGTCACTCAGTTACGTTAACTTTGGAGAATGAATCATGAATCTAGGAGGATTACTAATACTGCTTGTAGGTGTCATACAATTAGCTGTACTTTATATTAATATGGCTGCCGTTGAATCTTGATTGATTCCGAGTTCCGAAAGCTACTGATAATTAAGGTGAAAAACTTGAAGACAGAACCCCGATTCGGATCGGATCTTATCAATAAACCTGGGGGTGATGCCCGCTCAGCAAAATTTACAACATGAAGCAGTCGGATTTCCGTGACAGTGACTGAACACCACTTGTAAAACTGATCGGAAAAACTTCCCTTTTAGGAACTATAACCGGAAAGATTGATAGTGATCCAGGCCGCTTTCCAATTTGAAAAAGATCCGTAACTTGTTGAAAACTATAAAACTGTGAGCCATTCCGCTTGATGCCTTCACTCTTTACAATTGCATCAGATCATGGAAAGGTAGCTAGTAGCTAGTTGAATCAACAATATTCAGTTATATCCGTACACAAATATGACAGTCGACTACCAAGCCAAATACGCAGACAACGTCTCTGAAAGATCCAAGAACCGTTTCATCAACACTTTCTACTCCTTTGACGTTCCAGAAGGTATTGTCAAGCACGCTAACCCAATCTCCTTAGGGGGTGGTACCCCTAACGAAGGTTTCTTCCCAGTCGAATCCATCCACATGAACTTGATTGACGAACCTTTCCAACATTTATCTTACGAAAAGAAATCTCCTTTGACCAACAAGACTGACATCAACGTCAAGGAGCAAATCCATGAACTCACCAGCGCTGCCTCCACCTACCGTTACACCGAGAACCCAGCTGAAGAAGTCTCCATCGCCAGAGGGTTCCAATACGGTGAGACTGATGGTTTCCCACAGATCAAGAAGTTTGCCCGCGATTTGATCGAGGAGACAAACAAGCCAGCTTACAACGATTGGGATGTTATTGTCGCCAACGGTTCCGGTGACTCCCTGCACAAGGTTGCCGACCTGTTCGTCGACAAGGGCTCCACTGTCTTGGTGGAGGATTTCACCTTCACTCCGTTCAACACCGGTGTTGAGAACTTGGGCGGTGTCAACATCCCAGTCAAGATCAACTTCAAGAACGTGGACAACGATCCAGACTTCGACTACGGTGTCGACGTTGCCTTCTTGGAGGACTTGCTGGACAACTGGGGTGCCGATGAGGCCCACTACAAGGGTCTCTCCAAGCCAAAGTCCTTCTACTGTATCCCAACTGGTCAGAACCCAACCGGCGTCACCCAATCCCAAGAAAAGAGAAAGCAAGTGTACGCCATCTGTGAGAAGCACAACATCATCATCATCGAAGACGATCCATATGGTTACATCGTCTTGCCAAAGTACACCAAGGGCGGTGCCAACCCATACGCCTCCCCAGACTTCTCCATTGAAAAGTACAAGAAGGAGTTCTTGAGACCTTCCTACTTACAGATCGACACCTCTGGTAGAGTCATCAGATTGGAAACCTTCTCCAAGTTGTTCGCTCCAGGTTTAAGATTAGGGTTCATCGTCGCTAACAAGTACCTCATCCAAAGAATCTTCGTACACACTGCTCTGAGTACCAGACAGCCATCTGGTGTCTCCCAATTGGTCTTCAACAACATCGTCAAGCAATGGGGTGGCGTCAACGGTTGGATCAAATGGGCCTCCAAGATCGCCAAGCACTACACCGAGAGACGTGATGTCTTGCTCACTGAACTATACGACACTGAAGCCTACAAGAAGGGCTTGTTCTCTATTGTTGAGCCAGATGCTGGTATGTTTATTATTCTCTTTGTGAACTTTGATAAGATCATCACTGATCCAAAGAAGTGGGACAAGGCCTTCACTCAAATGAAGTACCTCTCTTTGAAATACGGTGTTGACGTTGTCTACGGTAACAAGATGGCCAGTAACTTAGACAAGGACTTCTCTTTGGAAAAATCAAACTTCTTGAGAATTACTATTGCCGCTGCTAACGATAACGCTCAACTAGTCGAAGCTGCTAAGAGATTAAGTGATACCTTTATTGAATTCTTCGAGAAACTCGAAGCTGGTGAATTCAATGCCGCTCTTGATGCCGAATAGAGAGATTGTATAACACATAGATTGACAGGTCAACTAATTTATAGAATTTATATTCATTATATCCAAAAAAAGAATTAAAAAGAGACGACGTCTACAGGACTCGAACCTGTGCGGGAAATCCCAAAAGATTTCTAATTTAACCATCAATGAATCACCCGCATGAGCGATTTTTCCTGCGTGTTTCAAAAATTCAAAAAATTGAAGGGCCAGACGGGGAATTGAACCCCGGGCCACCCGCATATTTACAAGTTGAAAATCGTCGAAAATTTCGCGATAGTCTCCCCCAAAGCGGGTATCATACCACTAGACCACCCGGCCTCCAATCTTGCAGCATTTTTCATGCCGTTTTTCCAACGATGACCACGTAATGTGGTCATAACTCGCATGATACTGCATGTCAGTGCGCCCACGTACGTCAGGATACATGTCCAAAACATTTCAAGCCTAGCTGTGTTAGTAACATATTGACAACACCATATTACACAACCCAAATGAAACAGTTACAAACTTCCCTAACTCGTACCATTCCTTTCATTTTTAATTCAGTATCCTCATCTTCGACAAATAACTCATTTCAAATTTCATTACAATAACAACAATTCCCATTGCCAAGCTTGAGCCACACTGGGGCCAAAAACCCCAAAGCCACTTGAGAAACCCTCTGGCCCGCAATTCAGTTAACTTTACGATATTTGAATACCTTTCCTACCAATCTCAACCCGCTTGTTTTTCGCCTTAACCACTCGGCCAAAACGCCATATTCTCCTTGGTTGGTCGCCTCCGTAATACCGTTTCTGGGAGTTCGTGGGTAGAGTTATTCAACACTAGATCTCAGTACTACCAATTAGAGTTACACAGAAACAGGATCCAATAATTATGCTTTACACCATTGATAATTGTTTGACGTTTGGACAAATCAATTGCTTGGTAAGAAGTTATCACAGGAACATCATGGCTTCGATTTAATCAGTTAGCCAATGCCTCAGCCATTTACAATAATGTCGGAATACTAATGCCAATGCTCCCAAAAGAAGGTGCTTTCTCAATGAGCTACCGCGGATGCTAATTGGAAATCAGACTATAAGCACATCTACTGTTTTACAGGTCATGTAAGATGACACTGGACACGCCTTTAGATCTATAGAACTTCTAATCTTATTAAATCATACTTATTATACAGTGTGGTATAGGTTCTGTACCAGATCCAACAAAGTGGGAATCTCCTTATATATGGGAGATCCATCAGCCGACGATCTCACAGATCTCGTCGAAGTGTTTTGTATGAACCTCAAACCACAGAGCCTCAATTCGACACATCTGGTCTGGAACTTTTAATTATGATCACGTGTCCCTGACCTTGTAGCGTATGGTAATCCACATGTTTTTATAGTCATCAAAAAACTTGAGATAGTACACTGGTGGAAGTCAGTTTAGTGAGCGCTGGTGGTTTAGCGGTAAAATTCAAAGTTGCCATCTTTGAGCCCCCGGTTCGACTCCGGGCCAGCGCATTTTTTTTCTTTTTGTCCTTCCAGGGACAAAAATCTTGGACATTTCAGTTTGAAATTTTTCAGGCATGCGGGAGTCGGGACTGCATGATCCAAGCACCATGCGGGCCACCCATGTGCATATGTATCGATATGTGAAAGAAATCGGGACTTGAACAATTGTAAAGGACGGGAAACCGTGCTTTCTGCTAGATATGGCCGCAACAAAACAACTGGACCATTTTCAGATTTGTCTGAAATTCAGGAAACTTCAAAAGTCTGTCAACTTCAGAGAATTTGGAAAAAAGTTTTTGAACTTGCTCTACTGTTTAGTTAAACGGTACACTTGTTCCAGACGTAAAACTATATTCAAAGCACCATCATCGACCTGCTTTACCATCCTTAGAACAGTTTTGAAAATCATGGTATATCAAATGGTTTTGGAGGTTACAGAGACACAAATTATGATATGACTTGTGTGCGCCCGCTTGCGTTGCATTTACATGTTGCATTTCTTTTTTGGGTCTGATGCATGTCCGAAAAATTCGCATCGCCTTTGTCCATTGGAAAGAAATTACTTGGGAGCAAAAAAGAAAATTCTCCGAGACGGGGAATCGAACCCCGGTCCACCACGCGACAAGCGGAGATTCTAGCCACTAAACTATCTCGGATCTTTTATATTTTTCAATGTATGTCGATTAAGTGATGAAATAACACTGAAACTTGAGTTATAAAACATCAGAAGTTGGACCCTCCCAGATCTCGGTAGCTAAAGGGGAAACAACGATAATGATCCCCTCTGCAACGCAAGATAGAGTTCACTACAAATCAAGAAATAAACTAGAATGCGTTGCATTTTCAATAATCTCCTGATATGAATGGACGTTACAACCAGAAGCCAAACACTGAAGGATTCAATACATATATGTGAAGAATCAAAGCTTCGATGACGCCTCAGAATATTCATACTCCTTCAGGGTACAAGGCACTTGCTGTAAAATTTCTCTCAATTTATCAGCCTTTAGATCCTTAATTAACACGTGTAGATGACTGAACTGTTTTATGCTCTGTAACTCAGACCAGTTTCTGAACCATAAAATATTCTCTTTAGGCAACCCGTGGTTTCTGACAAACTGCTTTTCCAAGAACGTATCAATGATCTGCCTAGTTTGTGGGGAGATGTCTCCAATTGGCGAGCTTGGATCGTTGGGTATTGGTAACTTGGTCCACACCAATAGATGAGTGATATCGCTTGTGAAATTGTAAGGGAATCTGTTCATTGTGATCTTGATATCGTCAGGGTGGTTGAATAGCTTATCAGAACTGGGCTTCAAAGCATATGCCGTAGGTGAGAGGATGTTGTAGTTCTTGTCGACTTCCACCCAGCCTAGCTCGTCGGATAATAGTTTGTTGAGAGAGGAAATCCCTTGTTGCTTGAGCTTAGCTCTATGCTCACGATACTTGGTAAGCTGTTCCTGGGACCTTTTGAACTTTCCTAGCTGATTGGTCCGGATGATGTGCCTGGTTTGGGACCAGCTGAGTGGAGTTGAGAGATATTCCATGGACATGGGTGTTTCAGCTGCTGTAAGTGTTTGTGCTCTTTGTGTTCAAGTTTTAAAGCTGGTACGGTTGATGATAAGCGGATATATTAGCCAGAATTTGGAGAGAAGGTTGGGCCCTTTTAGATATAATGTGATGACTAGAGTCTAGTAATGGGTTCCTTGAAGTCATTCGATGTTCCCAATTGAATATCTGTTCTTGTTGATAATTAGAGGTCCCAATTGGATGAGAATTTAAATTAGTTGAATTTAGTTTTGTGGCTCTGATCGTTTTAATCAGACGCACAAACGCGGAATTGTTACGCGTAAATTTTATAACTGAGATCAGCGGCCATAAACTGAATTAAATATTGTACAAATATTCCACTCCAGATCATAGTCCTGTACAGCACCATACTATTGTCTCCAAACCTCTCAATAATATGACGATTGATTGCCCTGTGAATCATGAAGAAAGCCCATCTTAGAAGAAGCAAAAAATCAACATCTGAGATAGTACTGGAGCTAGAAGCCACAATTCACATACCAGAGGAATCCACAATTCCATGCACATTTCCAGATGAACTGCTAGCCATCTCCATGCATCCAAGTTTGAAAGACTGTGACAAAAAGCAAGGAAACACAGGCCGTTTATTTGGAATACTTGAAGGCTAAATTCCCAGGTGTCACTAGCAGTATCTGTTCAGATTCTTGCTGGACAAGCAGATCCACAGCTCTGGCGCATGGCTAACACTTAACAGGGGCAGATACCAACTGATCACAGATGAGGCCACAAAGGAAACAACGTGTCAATTGGAAGTCATCGTCAATCATGATGGCGTCATTTATCACCCGTACGAGGACTCCCAGCCAGAAGCTCCACTGAGGATCCTTTCCTTTGATATTGAAACAGATGCTCCTAAGAACAGATCCTTCCCCAAATCCAGCAGGGAAATGGTGCTACAGATCTCAAACATTGCTCAAGTGACAGACCAGCGGGCTCCTTTTGTGCGTAACATCTTCTTGATGGGCTCGTGTGATGAAATCCCAGATGCTTCCTTGAGAAGGAAGAGGATATGCTGCTGGCGTGGAGACAGTTTCTCTTTGACGTGGATCCAGATATAACATGTGGGGCTTTGATTTCAAATATATCTTGGAGAGAGTCAAGGTCTGTGCTCGTGAGATGCAGTACCAGTTCACCAACCTGGGAAGACTGAAGAACATATCAACGAAGATGACGCAAAGGAAACAACAGAGGGCAACCTGCTCATTTCCAGAAACTTCAACCTTGACAGTAGAATCCATTTCGACGCTATGCCGTATTTTCGTACACAGAAGGATTAGAATCTGGTCAGGAAGCGTGTTAAGCAGAAGTTCTCGCTGGAACATAGTGCCAAGAAGTATCTCAATGATGAAAAGGAGGACTTCTCCTACGGAAAGATCTACTCTGCCCAGCATGGGGACTCTTCAACTAGAAAGCAAATGGCTGTTTACTGTATCAAGGACTCGTGGCTAGCTTTGAGAGTTTTTCAAGTCAGCAAATGTCTGAAGTCGTATTTGAAGGAATCGAGAACCTATGGTACACCTATACATCAACGTTTCCAGTGGAGAACGCCTTTGAAGATCACTGGTGTGCATAAAAGATTTCTGGCTGTGACCATACTAGGGCCAACAGTGCCAAATCCTTAGTTCAAGAGAGTAATTCAAAATCAAGAATTTAATATACAGCGCTCTACGTTCTAATTACAAGCTAGAGATCATGAACTTATTGAAAGGTGTACGAGCTAGGACTGTGAACAGCCATGTGCGATAGTTATATTAAGTGGATATTTGCGCTATAATGTCTATTCGTTATATATTAAGGAGCTTAGAACTGTATGTTAAATTATTACCGGTGTGTATGTACTATACTATATTATTAATTGATCTTCGATAAATTATTTATTAAAACTAATGTAGCGAGCAGCTGCTACATATATAACTAGCGACGTATCAGCTGCAATTCAATTTAGCTACACTAGCTATAACATATATATTTATAATTAAAATTTATTATATAAAATTTATATTCACAATTGATAATATATAATATTTGTTAATTAATAATATAGTTGATATTTATTTATATATATATTTATAGTAAAACGTAGCTGATCAATTACATAATTAATAAATATAAATTATAGATATATTGATAATATTTATTAGCTTTTAATCAAATTCTATATATTTTGCCCAGATTTGTATTACAAAAACAGACACACCTAAACAAAAGACTATAACTAACTTAGAACCAATATATCTAAAAGTGTATCGATCAAAGCGAAACAAGCTAAACCTAGCTTGAAACACATATAACTTACCAGATTTCAAAACCATGTTTCTAAACAGCATAGCGAAAGTGAGCCTTGTAAAAATCATCATGGACAGAGTTCGATCTGTGAATCTCACGAGTAGGGCGGTGGCACAGGATTAAAACCAGGGCTTTTGGGAAGCACAAGGTGCCTGGCTGGCGCAATCGGTAGCGCGTGAGACTCTTAGCTTTCAGCTCATTTGTAATCTCAAGGCTGTGGGTTCGAGCCCCACGTCGGGCAATTATTTTTGATTTTTTCTTTTTTTTCTTTCACAATGCATAATATATGTGGGACCATGTATGTCTTTGGAGGTAAAAATTTAAAGTTATGCAAGCCTCTGTGTAATGCAAAGACATGTATGATAAACATTTCTGCACTGTAGGATCATGCGTGACTCAAAGCTTAATTTTAAAAGTTTTACAATTTTACATACACAGCTAGAAATTTTACATACACAGCTAGAAATTTTACATACACAGCTAGAAATTTTACATACACAGCTAGAAATTTTACATACACACAGCTAGAAATTTTACATACACACAGCTAGAAATTTTACATACACACTATCTATACTGTTCTATACAACCTACTTGTAGAGCATTAGTTATAGAAGTAGACCTGTTTAAAATTTCTCCAGCAGTACTTTCTAGTTTTACACATTTCCAGCGTCTGTACGCCGTTTGGCCTTCAGATCCCTCAACCTTTTCACTACCCTCCAATCTTAACTGCCGTTTCTCACCTCTTCACCATGAATGAACCACCAGGTTTAACTCCTGGGGACCCCAACAGGAAGGGCTACGACGCCTCCTATGTTGACGTAAACACCACTTGGGCACAAGCACTTTTTCCTTCTGTCTCCGGTGACACCAAGGAAATGCCGAAACTCGGCAATGCATCCCGTCACAAAACCGCTGAATCAGCAAAGGCTACCTACAATGGTAGATCTTCCAAAGGAACCATCGAGCCAAAGCTCAGTAAGGCTTTTGTTAAAGAGACAGCTCTCAAGGAGACCTCTGTCGCTACCTACAAAGTTACCGACCTCATGCCAACACCTGGTCCTGGCAGTACTTCTTTACCATCAATTTACGCAACACCAGATCGTTTAGAAATTGCAGACAATGACATTTTTGAAACTATTGTCGAATCTGCACAATCTACTTTGGAGTCTATGTCATCCTTAGAATCTTTGCTCTCTCCTGAGAACATCAAGACTTTAAGTGAAGAGATCAACGCCCGCAAAGACTCAGAGGATGCGCTCAAGGAAATCTATACTTTCCTAGCTTTGAAATCCTTCCTATTATCTCCTTCTTCCACTGAGGGAACCTCCGTTGAGGACCTTGATATGGTCCACGACAAATTGACTGTCTTCGAGACCTTCGTAGTCAACTTCGATCGTTTAGATGTCCACACCTTTTGTGAGCAGTCACAATGTACCAACATTGAGGCTCATTTCAAGACTTGGTTGTTGAACACTACCTTCATCAACACCAAACACAACCAATTTCGCATCAAGGAAATTGACCAACGTCAACAACACGACCAACTTCTTCTCGTCGAGCTCAAACACAGAGTCGGACACTTGAACAAGTCAACTGGTCAAATCCTTGACATGATCTTCGACACTCATTCTTACGAAGTCATCGACGAGCATCGTTTCATTACCAATTACTCTCTTGGTAAGTCCCGTGCCAAGCCTTTGGTGGTTCAGTACCTCATTAGATCTAAGTTCGACCCAGCGTGTCCAAACTATTTGCCTCCTCCAACCGTCACCACCCATAACGGTGACCCTTTACCATTTGATGTTTTGAACTTTTTCAAGCACATTATCCATCTCAGAATTCTGAACACCATAACCCAGTGTGGTTACTGCCACAGAAGTGGCCATACGAAGAGATCGTGTCCAATTCGTTGTGACAAATGCTGCCTCGCTGGTCACACAAAGGAGGAATGTAAAACCAGACAAACGACCATCACTCACCTCCGTAAGAAGTACAAGGACCGTTTTGAAGCTGTCTCTCAACGTTTGAGAGCAGAGAAGGAAGCTGCCAAAGCCAAGGCCCAGGCCCAGGCCGCCCAGTCCAACTCTGACTCCAGTGAATCTTCCACCTCCTCTGATTCTGCGGAGACCAAGTCATCAACTGAAACCAACAATAACGAATCGACCAAACACGATCAAAAAACAACCGATGATAACGACAGCGATGCAGAAATGGAAGACGAACAAACTGAGGGGACTACTCCACCACCTCACCAACATCCACACCAATCCAGTGAAAACACCTCCAGCTCAGATACTCCAACCCCACACGGTACCCACACCGCGGAGCCTCATGAGCCAGTTGATCTCCCAGACACCAACACAGAGATCCACTCCATTACAGCGCAACCAACTCCTACCATCAACTTAGGTTTCAACAGTGCTGTCTCGAACTCTCAGAGTAACATCTCTCTCTCCGTTTCTCCATCAGGGAAACGTGAACTGTCGGAAGATTCATCGACCGACAACGAACACTCAACTGACGGTCCGCCAAGGAGCCCTCGAAAAGTTCCCAAGCGAAACCAAGTTACCACGATTGAAGATGAAGTGGAGGTGATTGAAACCGACAACAATGACGCAGACGTTGAGCAAGAAGCTAAAGACAATGTTGGTGCCAGTGAGCCTTCCGCAAACTCCACTAATTTTATTCCGCCACTTCAATTCGACAACCTGTCGGCCGAAAACGGTTCGGCCACTCTCTCCACCTCTTTATAATGTGTCCAGAGAGTCAACCAACTACATCATCACGGAAGCTGAACTTCAACAAACGAGACATTGTCTACGATTTTCTAAGACAAGATTTCCGTTTTATAGCTTCTCAATTCAACTCTAACTTAACTTCAACTTCAAACATTGTTTCAAATTCAACTACACATTACATCACAGACATCTCAGAGCTCGTCTCACACTTCCAAGAAGCTGGTACTGAAGAGGCCTTGTCTCCTCAAAACAGTTTTATTGTGTCCTCTGTAAATGTTCAACATGCGATGCGGTTCCGAACAAGCTCCGTTCGGGACAATTTCTTCAACTCACTCAATAACCATTATATCCGTCACCAAGGAAATTTTCATCAAGCTCAGTTCCCAGTTCAAGACGTCAGAGATGTTTTCTTTGATCCATTGTTACTGAACTCCAGTATCATTCTCTTACAAGAAGCTGAGTTCCAACATCAAGCCTCCTTAACTCGTTTGGCCAACCACCTGGCGAGCCACGACACTTTCTACCTGTCTTCTCCTGGAGACCCAGGCAATAAGAGTCGTATCTTGGTGAACAAGAAATCCGGGTTTAAGATTTGGTGTGAAGATGTTTTGAAACCAGCCTTCATCAACAACCTCACCAACATTGAGCCACATTCCTATTCTGATCTTCTTCTGTCGTACGGAAATCAATTGTTCCTTGTGATCAGTTTATATTTTCCGTCTGGTAACCCCAATTCCAATCTCAATCATCTGTTTCAGCTGGCCTCCGTGCTCCGTGCCTTTAACTTGGAATATAATAAAGATGAGTATGTCAATATCGTCCTTGGTGGAGATTTCAACTGTGTCTTCTCCCCTGAAGACAGCTCCAACACCAAGAACTCTCCTAGGGACTTCAAAGCCTTTCTAGACTTGCGAGATCTCTTAGAGAACTCAGGTGGAGTCTATGACGTCTTCCGCGACGCAAAGGTCCGTAAGTCCACCGACACATCTCCTTTCACCAATAACTTGTTCAACAAGGGTACCAAGCGAAGACTGGATCAATTCTGGATAAACCAGAGTAGAAGGTATGACGAGGTACAGTTAGACTATGCCAAGTCAGATACCAACTTCCCTGGTTCAACCCATCAGTCAATCTCTTTAAGATTCGGCTCGAGCACTCCTGCCACCGATTCTGCTGAGAGACCAAAGACCTTCACGTTCAATAATATTCTTCTTCGAGACACTAAGATCAGAACCATGTTGGCCGAGATGCGACATTTCAGCTCTGAGACAGCTCTTGACATTATTCCCTCAACAAGACTGGACGTGTTACTTCCGTCGTACATTGACAATCTTCAAGAATATCAAACGGCTTACCTTCGTTTCCTCCTTCTCACGAATGCTGAGGCTATGAAATCAGTCACCAAATCCAACTCCATTCGTTCCCGTTTGATCTTCAACAACCCAACAAGCTTGAACAAGATCTTCAAGAGGCAGAAGTCTCGAGAGGGTCTCCATCTCCACTCCAATGTTTCAGCTGGGTCAAACGAAGTTGTTTGTTCTGAGAAGCAATCACGAGAGCTGTTGCTAGCTGAAGCCAAAACTTTCTACCAGGACTTGTACTCTGCTGATGAGACCATCCCACCTGAAGAGATCACCTCCTTCCTCTCCACCTTCCCTGTAAGAGTTACCCATAATCACCGTTTGAAACTCACCCGAGCAGTCACTAGAGAGGAAATCATTCAGTCTGTCAAGACCCTGGCTAAGAAGAAGACGAGCCCTGGAGCTGATGGTCTAACATACCAGTTGATCTCCTTGTGTATCGAGGATTTCTGCCCATTGATTCGAGATCTCACCTCCAGTTTGGCTCAAACAGGCCGTCTCCCTGACAAATTGTCCTTGATCAACATCACTCTGATCCCAAAGAAAGGCTTCAAAATCTCCCGCTCCATGGAAGATCTCAGACCTATTGCTTTGAACTCCTGCATTCTGAAAATCATTGCACATATCTTCAATGGCAGACTTTTGGAAGTAGCAGACGATTTGATCCATCACAGTCAAGTTGGGTTCCTTCATGGAAGAAAGATGGAGGACTTGAACTTGGAATACACCCATGTCTATGAACACTTCCTCGCCAAGCGCAACTGGTGGAATCTCAACCCGGCTCCTGCCCTTCTGTTGTTAGATTTCAAGAAGGCCTTCGATCTCATGGACCATCATTACATCATTGAAGTCTTCAAGACCTTCGGGTTTCCAGTTAGTTTTGTGAACATTGTCAAGTCGATGATCTCTGGTCAAAAGGGCAGAATCAAGATTGATGGGTACTTCTCTGACACCTTTGAGTTAAACTCTGGGGTAAGACAGGGAAATCCAATCAGTCCCACGATTTTTGTCCTTGGCCTCGAACCTTTGTTGTTCTTTATGAGAGAG
>JAKTWX010000037.1:2949-42611 GCA_030582275.1 Waltiozyma pijperi
TCAAACGAATTTAGGTCTAATATTGGCAAAAAATTGACATAATCAAAAGACTCAGAGCTGAGATGAGAATCAGTTTAAAAAAGAATACATTTGGCCTACACTAGTCGTACAGCCATACAGTTTGTCCTTCAAGTCCAACTTCAAGTCTAACCCCCCCCTGCAAAATGTCCTCCAACGATAAATACTCCACTCCATTGTCTTCCCGTTATGCCAGTGAAGAGATGTCCAAGATCTTCTCTTTGAGAAACAGATTCTCCACCTGGAGAAAGCTCTGGTTGAACCTAGCCATCGCCGAGAAGGAATTGGGTTTAACCGTGATCACGCAAGAAGCCATTGACCAGATGGCCGCCAACTTGGAAATCACCGACGAGCAAATCGAAGCTGCCTCCAAGGAAGAAGCCATTGTCAGACACGACGTCATGGCCCATGTCCACGTCTTTGGTGACATCTGCCCAGAAGCCGCCGGTATCATCCACTTGGGTGCCACCTCTTGTTTCGTCACAGACAACGCCGACTTGATCTTCTTGAGAGACGCCTACGACGTGATCATTCCTAAGTTGGTCAACGTCATTGACAGATTGAGCAAGTTTGCCGAAGAGCACAAGGACTTGCCAGTCTTAGGTTGGACCCACTTCCAGCCAGCCCAATTGACCACTGTCGGTAAGAGAGCCACCTTGTGGATCCAAGAGTTGCTATGGGATTTGAGAAACTTTGTCAGAGCCAGAAACGATCTTGGGCTAAGAGGTGTCAAGGGTACCACTGGTACTCAAGGTTCCTTCCTTTCCCTTTTCCACGGTGACCACGACAAGGTTGAAGCCTTGGACAAGAGAGTCACCGAATTGTTGGGCTTCGACACCGTCTACCCAGTCACCGGTCAAACCTACTCCAGAAAGATCGACATTGACGTCCTATCTCCATTGTCCTCCTTCGCCGCCACTGCCCACAAGTTCGCCACCGATGTCAGATTGTTGGCCAACTTGAAGGAAGTCGAAGAACCTTTCGAAAAGTCCCAAATCGGGTCCTCCGCCATGGCCTACAAGAGAAACCCAATGAGATGTGAGCGTGTCTGCTCCTTAGCCAGACACTTGGGTTCCCTATACAACGACGCCGTCCAAACCGCCTCTGTCCAGTGGTTTGAAAGAACCTTGGATGACTCTGCCATCAGAAGAATCTCCTTGCCATCTGCCTTCTTGACCGCCGACATCTTGTTGTCCACCCTATTGAACATCACCTCTGGCTTAGTGGTGTACCCAAAGGTCATTGAGAGAAGAATCATGGGTGAGTTACCATTCATGGCCACCGAGAACATCATCATGGCCATGGTTGAGAAGGGTGCCTCCAGACAAGACGTCCACGAGGAAATCAGAGTTCTCTCCCACCAAGCCGCCGCTGTTGTCAAGCAACAAGGTGGTGACAACGATTTGATTGAAAGAATCTCCAAGACCGAATTCTTCAAGCCAATCTGGGGTGACTTGCAGTCCCTTTTGGACCCATCCACCTTCGTTGGTAGAGCTCCAGAACAAGTTGCTAAGTTCCTTGCTAACGATGTCAAGACTGCTTTAGCTCCTTTCGAAAAGTTCATCTCTGAAGAAGAAGTTAAGTTATCTGTTTAAACTGCTGTTCACTTTGTCTGATCTTGTTTACTTCTGACGTTTAATCCTTCAAGAGGTTTGACGTCCCTTGTTCTGTGTATTACCTTCTTATTTATTTCCTCTCTATTTAAAAATATTATTTCAAGTTAGTTTAAAAAAGTATCAATTAGATGTTTGATAAAAAGCCATGAAGGAGCAAAAAAAAGTTTGAAAAAAAGAAACTTCCCCGCCAGGGATCGAACCTGGAATCTTCTGGTAATCAGAAGTAACTAACACATCGTAGCCAGACGCCTTGCCATTGGGCCACGAGGAACAGTTTCTTGGAAATGAAATTATTGCAAATCTCCATAACCTACAAAGTGATGCTGGATCTATCTGGGACACCAGCTTGACTGTTACCTGTTTGGGTGTAATTAACCGAAGTGGTAAAGTTCTCGTCACCGGAATAAACGGAACCGTCCCAACAATATTCATCAAAACAGCTCTTACATTCGGCTGGTTGAGGTTCGTTCAAAGCCTCTAGGGATCTCTGCATGATGGCACAAGAGACACACTTTCTCCATTCGGAATCCATGGTCATGTTGTATCTTGAAGACACCTCGAACCCGTTTTGGATAATCTTACGCTTCTCGTCCGCGTCATAGGACATCTTGAATGTAGAAGTGTTGGACCAAGTCGTGTATGGCACATTAGGAACGTAAACAACCAATGGGGGAACACGGGACAACTCGGTCAAGTTGGAAGCATAACAGCCAAAGAAAGTAGGCTTGGTGGTCAAGCCGTGGGCAAGGAACGTGTTGGTGTCTGGCACGTAAGGGAACGAGGCTTCGGAGTTGATGATACCGAATTGACGCTCGTAACTGGCGACAACAGAAGCACCATCTGGCAAATGGTCGTCAGTGTCGGCCGAGTTATCAAAGGCGAAAATAACATCGACGTCTCTTTCTGGTTGGATGAATGGGGCAATTGGAATGTTTTGCAAATCTTCACCACCGTCAACTAAGTACAAGTACTCCGAGTCAGCGACGTCTGTGGAGGCAGCATACTCAGCCTTGAAGAAAGGATTAGGAGCATAGACGGCAATGTCGTCTTCGTGTTTGTCCAAATCGCTCAAAAAATATCTCCAGACGCTCTTCAAGGCAGATTCAAGCGCGGTGCTGTTCAGCTGTAAGAGGAACTGGTTGAACAAAGACGATGAAGTACCCATCACAAAACCGGCATTGTCAAACCCACGAACACAGATATCACTGTTGTCAGGCTTACCGTTAGTCACGTGAGTCCCGAGATATTCCAAATCGGTGAAAGCGTGCACGGATTTGTCCCACGTCCCCATTTCGAAAGGATTGAACTCAAAGATAGTGGAGTTACCGGAGATGACCAGGGTCCCAGGGGCTCTACCATCAGCGACAGAGATAGGGAAAGGAACAAGGGCGTTCTGGAAAGCTTCGCCATCCTTGATGGAAGAGAAAGTAAGAGGAGCATATCCATCGAAATCCGACCCAAAGAACTGGTAACTCAAGGCTCTACCCCAAATATCAGTGATCGAGGTGTTAAAACCAGCAGCCTTCTTAGCATCAACTGCATGGTCGATTTCGATGAATCTCCCCAGAGTGCTGAAAATGTTCAACCCACCAGAATCCAAAATCGAATGGTTAAGGTCCCAAACACCGTTATTGTTGTTGGCCAACTCGTCAATAGTGGACCAGTTGTTCAAAGCCATCGACCCAGTAAGCCAATTCCCACCGGAGAGACCAGCTAAATAGGTGGAAGATTGGAATAACCCACCTAACCCGTACTCGGTGGCGTTAACGGTACGCTCATCCAGGGCACTCAATTGGCCCGCACCGTTCAACATGGCACGGTACCCACCGCCAGAGAAGGATAAGGCGATGGTGATGTTTGTTTGGATCTCATCGAAGAACTCTTCAATGTTGAAATCGGCGAAGTTGGCTCTCTCTATGAACTTCTTCAACGCTGGTTGTGTTTGTTGGTTTCTCAAAGCCAACCAGTCGGATTCTTCGGAGCTTAAACCTGTGGCGTCACGCAGGAAATTGACATCTGTGGACGGACAACTGACAGTACCTGGAGCATAACCATTAGTTGGAGACCAAGCTGACACCTTGGAAGTGAAATGGGATAGTGCAATGGCTAAGGCCAATGTTTGTTCGGTTGATAGCTTCATTTGGTATAGCACGTTAACTGTTAAGTTGTGAGCATAATGCATTAGTGTGTGGACTCAGGACAGTTTCTGGTTCTTTCACCCCCTACATATATACTTATTAATTCTCAGAGTTATATTTTACCACTCCACCGGAATTAATATCTTTCATTTAATTTCAATGCAGCTTTTCTGTGAGATTCTGCAAATTGCAATCTCAAACGCGCGAAATATTGAGGCAATGTATCCAAACGAAGTTTCTAATTGGTTGATAGAGACACATTCCCAGCACCAAAGTATATGATTTTCGATCAGATTTGATATTGGGATCTAGATGATCGGCAGCTAGTGCATCAAATCACTGTTTAAATTAAAACGTGGGGTTTTAAATTTTAAATTGATCGATCATTACCATGGATATATGTGTCAAGACGCAGAATGGGTTTTTGAATTTTTACATAAAAATTGTTGATCTTTTGCGTAAATCAAATATCCATGTAGCACTATGCTGGCTTCCAATTCCAAGCGGACATTAATTAACGCTGATCGTACCCGGGAATTTAGTGGAATTCAAGATCCAGATTCAAGATTAATCCAGATCATCAGTATTGATATAACATGGGCTCAAATAGATTTACATTTTGCATTTTGTAACCAATCAGCAGCTAACAAGATCCCTGTTACCATAGCAACAGTGGATCAAATATCATCATCATATGTGGCACATGACCTGCATTTTCCAACCAACCCTGGAGCCAGAAGCCAGCATGCGTATAAGACGCCATATTCCAATACGTAGTAACTCTGAATTTGGAGAAAAGGAAATATAATATATAGTGCGTAGTAGATCATTAGGCAAGACACGTGGGAGAACGTCCTTAATGTAGAAATATCCATAGCTGGTTCCTGGTTCGATCCTCAACCAGGGTAAGATGTACTTAGATTAATAGATGGGAACCGAAACGTTGGGGAAGCTATACTACTGGATTTCCTAGTATCAATTAGTATCTGCTAGCATTTCTAATATGACTCTAAGTCTAACAGAGAAGTCGCTGCTCAATTACCGCTTCCTCTATCAGCTGTCATGTCCATTTCACTGCTGCTATAGACGTCGACCGTACAGCTCGAACATTAATATTAATACCCGGACAAATAATATTAATATATAATTATATTAATATCTATCTAATTATTATATATGACGTCGACCCGCGGTTGATCCGGCGGCCAGATATAATTATAATATTAAATTAAAAAAAATCAATGATGACGTTATATATATATTATTAATTATAATTATTAATAATTAGTTGCTAAACTGAAACTTTATAATATTTAATTTACGATATTCATTAAATTATATATTAAATTATAAATAATTATATTTGATCGATCTCACAATATGATATGTTCGAATTATATTGCAGATCACATGATATATTATGTTTGGCTAATTAATTGATGAGATAAATATTATATATATAATATACGTCTATATCATGAGCTGCTGCTCAACAATATTATCAAATACTAAAACAGACTCATGATATTGCAAACAATCAAAATATGTTATAGTACTGCATATATATAAATAGCTAATACGTCTTATAAGTTCCAAATATATGATTATAAAATGCTGGTCCATTATTATATATCGATTATTAACTATCTAATATATCTGCAAAAACTTCAATCGATCCACTCAAGGTGACAACGAGGACACTGATTAGCCGCCCAAGTAAATTCATTCAAGCCAAATTTAGTAAAAAGCATTATAAAAGACAGAGAATATGCTAAAAATCCCCACAGTGCCCACGAAACAGTTCACCACCAAAGCAACAAAGTCCCTCTTCCCCTTGTCACTGTTCTTACCATCTTGACCCGCAGCACTTTTAACATTAACAGAGGCAATAGGCAAATAATCCTTCTTCCTGCTAATCAAAGCCCCAGCTTTCGCATAAACGAACTGGAAACTCTCAGGGAAAATGAAAACCCAAACGAAAGCAGCAAGGTTCAGCAACAAAAGATAAAGATAGTTCAACCCGGACTGATACGGAGCAGGTAAGTAACAAATCTGCGTCTTGAAAGTCTTCCCACCACCATCTTTCTGATCTTTATAACCGGTGTTTAAACTTAGCAACTGTATAGCCGGGTACTGGATCCCCATGTTCATAGAGCAGGACTTCACGGTGATCTCCTCTGCCTTCTTTGGAGTGCCGTTGGTGAGGTAATCGTGTTCGATGTGGCAATAATCATGATCGTCACCAGCAAAGATGATCTCTGGGTGGACCTTCGCAAGGATCTCCTGGGTCAGTTGATGGTCAATGACGGTTTGATACTGCAGGCCCTTCATGATCGGGAACTTCTTTGTTGATTCACGGAGCGGGCCACAAGTCTGCTGATCTGGGAATCGATAGAACGGGACATGTGTTAGGATGATTCGTGGGTTGCCGTTATCCTCTGTGTTTAGTCTCTCTAGAAGTTTCCTGGTAGGTGTCGTGACCTCTTCGTTCTGATAATCAGAGAGGGAAATGGTATCCAGGATCACAATAGTGTGGTTCCCCACGTCATGAACGGAGGAAGTCTCCCCGAAGTAGCCTCTAAACCGTCTCCAACTGTCAACTTCCACCGTTTCACCAAACCCAATGTCGTGATTCCCAGGCAGAGAGAACACGGTTCTTCTATCGGTTTTCACAGAGTAGATGGAGTGGAAACGCTGGTACTCTTCCAGCCAGTCTTTATCCTCCCAGTTTCTCCCGCCATCGAACAAATCACCCAAAAAGAAAGTTGAATCTGGATCGATCACATGTTTGATGTATTCCCAATTTCTCTTGTGGTAATTATCAATGATGCGTCTGATGAAAGCATTGATTATACGTGGTCTCCCCGGGTACGAATAGTCATCCATGATCTGTGGGTCTGCCAATAGTGCCACCTTATGTGTTTGTTGAGAGAAGTTTGGATCCCATTTGTCCCATTGGCATTTGCTAAGCGTACTGCGAACCACGGTTCTTTCGTTATGGTTGATCCAGAGCAGCCACACTAAGAGCGATATCAGTAGGGCTTTGACGTGGAGTTTCTTGAGCAGGGATGCTGGGGAAGTTAGCGAACTCATGACGTTTTTGCGTGGTTTGAAACCTGATTTGGTTGCCGAGGAATATGGAGAACTGTTTGTGTTGATTGGAGAAGTCGGATCTCTTGATGCTGTGTATCGTGGCCGGAATGAGATTTCCATTGTAGTGGCAAGTGTATCGGTGGTTTCTTTGTGGCTTGGTGTTGTTGTGTTTATATCCATATCCCTGGCAGGACCTGCTAATACAACTGATCTAATTTTGTAATTCTGTTATTCGTACGTGAGACGTTGACAACGGTTTTGCATAACCCCCAGGCACGTGATAAAATGCTAGGGCTATTTTATGGTAAGCGCGGGCGTGTTAGCGTTCCTTCAATTGTTAAAACACGTCGTAGATACAGATGGCCACTCGTTTAGCAACAATGAATGAATGAATGAATGATCTTATTATTACAGACCATCAATCACGCTGAATCAAACCAACAACTGTCTCTCTTATAGCTAGCTACCGCCAACATCAAGTACAAACAGCAAACAAACATGTCCTGGCTCAGCACTTTGCTTAGATCCAAATCCCCCTCATTTGACCCTTCAACTTTTGAAAAGGAATTAACTCAACTTTCCAAAAAGATAACACATTATGATAAATCCATCATTCAATTAACCCAATCAAGACACAAGTTCAGATCCCTGGTGTTTCTGTATGGATTCGGCCTATACTTCTCCACATTAGCATACCTTGTCATAATGAAGGACCTCACAGAGTTGCATATTGCGGAATATCTCATGATCTTGTTGTTTCCTGTATTGATCGTTTTAACACATACCTTGGGCTCAAGACTGTACACATATCGAATCACCAATAAAGAGACGAGGTTGGAGGCTCTGAAGCAGGAGCATTCGACCAAGATTGAAGAGTTGAAAGATTTGGCGAATTTCCAAACGACTAAATCTCTCCTTGAAAGGTTCAACAATGGCGAGGATCTATCAGAGAAGTTAAACTCAGAGATAGAATCCAAGAAATTGGAATTGATCTCTTTACAGTCCCAATCAGAGACCCTACAATCACAACTCTCCTCCGCACAGTCTCAATTGAATTCAAATAAGAAACATTGGATGGGTTCGATCGTCGATTTGGTCACCGATGAAAAGGAATTCACTCCACAGAACAGATACGCTTTGATTTGCCAGAATGCCAATTGTCTTAATCATAACGGGTTGGCTCCTCCTGGGGTGATGCCGCAGTTTGTCAAGTATGTTTGTCCTAGATGTGGCGTTTTCAATGGGAGAGATCCTGATGTGAGTGAGAGCGCCAGTGACAGTGGTTGTCAGAAGTTGGAAGAAACGGAGAAGGAGGAGGAGAAGGAGGAGAAGGAGGAAGAAGAGGAAGAGGATGAGAAGGAGAATTCTGAATAGTAATGATAATACACAAAATGTTTACTGTGTGCTACAGATATACATACACCACGCAAAAGAAGTTACCAAACTTACATTAATTTGAAATACCTACACATATCAATCGGATTATCTAGTTCTGATGACACCAGCAGCGATCAAAATGTTAACCTTCTTAGCGATCTCAGGGTTCTTCATATGTTCTTGCAAGGCTCTTGGATCATCTCTAGCTTGGCCCAAGATGGAGTTCATGATTGGGTCCTGCAAGATAGCTGCGACTTCTGGGTCTCTCGAGACTCTAGCCAAGGTTTCCTCTGGGGTTTCGTTGGCGTTATCGGTGGAGAATCTTTGGCTGTAGGCCTTAGAGTATAGCGAATCGATTTCCTTGGCATTGGCACCGTTGTTCAACTCTGTGTCCTTGGTTCTAGCAATGTCCAAAGTCTCCAATGCCTCGGAGAAACTCTTCATGGCGATTTCAGCACTGGCTTTACGAATGTAGGCTCTGATGAAAGTAGGATCGATCTTAATGGCAGTCTCGGCGTCCTTGACAGCTTCTGGGAAAGACATCAACTTGGCCAAAGCGGCAGCTCTGTTGGAGTAACCTCTGGCGTCCTCTGGGGCTCTCTTGATCATCTCGTCGTAAGCCTTGACGGCGCTTGGCCAGTCGCCCTTAGTGAAGAAGTCACGACCTTGTAATCTTGCTTCTTCGGCCTTGGCAGGGTCAATGTATGATTTAGCTTCGGCTTCTTTGATTAATTTCTGGGTGGATCTCAATTTCGTCAACACGTCCGGGGTTCTATGTTCAGTTAGAGACTTCTCGAAGAACTTGATGGCTTGTTCGTAGTTCTCAAGCTTCAAGTAAGAAGACCCGATTCTAGCGTAGGACTTAGCAATGACCTTGTAATCAGTACGAATCTCACGACCTTTGGCAATGGCGTCTTCACAAGTGGCGATCGTTGTTTCGTAATCGCCCTTTTCAAACTCAGCAGCAGCTCTGTTGTTGAGGTATGTGACGTCTGGATAAATGGAGTAGGCCTTGTTGTATAGTTCAATAGCAGCGTCGAATTGTCTTTGCTTGTAAAGCTTGTTACCTTCGGCTTTGGATTCGTCAGCAAGGGCCTTAGAGGAGGCGTCTTCGGTGACTTCTGGTTCGGCATCCTTGACTTCGACATCACCTTCAGTGTCCTTGGTTGGTTCTGCGGCTGGTTCAGAAGAGGTGGAAGTAGCTGGAGTGGCAGTAGCTGGTTCTGGAGCAGCAGCAGCAGAAGAAGAGGAAGCACCAGGAGCAACTGGAGAATCGTCGTTCAAGTTGATCCCCATCAAGGCGGCAAACACAGTCATAAGTCTTGGGTCTTGCAAGAATTCCTGGGAGAAGGCTTGAGGGTTGGACTTGAATCTGATAACCTTGTCAACCAAAGCAGGATCTTTCATCAATTCGGCAGTTTGTGGATTTCTCTTCAACTTCTCAATCAAATTTGGATCGTTGAAGATCTTGAACAGATCGTTGGCCTGTTCTTGTTCAGCGGAGTTGCCAACGTATTGTTCAATCTTAGAGATCTCAGACTTGGCTTGAGCATTTGAAGGATCAATCTCTAAAGTCTTCTCATAGTACTCCTTAGATTTGAGGAATTCCCCTAACCCATAGTAAGCGGCACCGGCACGGTTGTAGCCCTTAGCCCAGGTAGGGTTGATCTCAATGGTCTTGAGGGCGTCTTCCAAGGCCTTGTCGAATTGCTTCAAAGAGGTATAAGCACCGGAACGGTTAGAGTAAAGAGCATGGTTTGCGGAGGGAGAAGCTTCAATGGCCTTTGTGAAGAATTCAACGGCCTTGGTGAAGTCTTTGGCAACGAAAGCGGCGTTACCTTGAGCTTTGTATTCGTCAGCGGACATTTCTGGGGATTTGGTATACTGAGTGGGTGTTAGTGATGAGAGCTAAGGAGCTAGCTACACTGTAGGTTTAAGTGCTAGTGGTTCCTTGTTTACCATATAAATATTTATAGCGTTGAGAATCTGACGCCCGCGCGTGCGGTGAACAACTAACTGCTCAGATCTTTCAGTTTGGACGGTTCTGGAAAGTCGCGAATTTATGGCAAAAATTGGCGGAAGTTTCTAGAAGAAATATCCGTCACGTGATGGGGGAAGGAATTGTAGTACTAATGTTTATTTAATTATTATAATATTGTCTATGCTCAAGCCAAGTAATGGTAAACCTTCGAATCCGTTTCATCTCTTCTCAAGTACTCCCTCTCAATAAGCATCTCGACTCTTTTCTTGATGAACCCCACACTTGGTTCGAATCTCTTTGCACTGAGCTTGATAATCTCCTCGATCAACTCACGATGAGATAAAGTCTTATTAGACTTCATCACACGGACAATCATCGCGTCCACTTCGTACTTCCGATCCGTCTCTGTCTCTTTAAGAGTCTCCGAGCGTGTCGCGTCGGTGTCCTGCTTGGTGATAACCGTGAGGATCTTGACCTTAGTCAGCGGAGCAGTGAAGTTGTAGTTGAACTTGAACACGTCGTCGTCTTGGAATTCTTTGCTCATGGGACTCTTCAAAAGCACACGTGTTCTCTGCGCCACGGATAACGAAAGCAAGGCACGCTTCAACTCAGCCTCGGGGATCTGTGTGACTTGTTTCAACTCCTTGTATGTGATCTGTTCAAACTCCTGGAAAAGCAAGATGATCACCCCGCAATAAATCGAACAGTTCAACTCGTGCAGCTTCTTGGTGAATTTGACACGGATGTCCAACGTCCCAAAGTTGTAAACCCACTGGATATTCCGCCCGTTGAAACAGTTCGTGTAGTATTGCGTGAACTGCGACTGTAAGTCCTCCAAGACGGAGGGCAAGTTGATCAAAGAGGAAGTTTCTGTCGGCTGGATCGGCCAGAAGGTCTTCGTTAGCACCGACACGTGGAGATTCTTATGGTTGAACTTGGCGGATAATTCTCTCGATAGATGGATGTCTTTGAACATACCTTCCAATTTGGCAGTGAAAGTAGACCCGATCTCATTTCTGAAACGGTCAATAAGCATCCTCTCGAGGTCGTCGTCCTTCTCCGACTGGGCCTTCAGCAAACGCTTGGCCAAATGGTTCTTATAGAATTTCTCAAACACGTCCTTGTCTTTGATGAAGCGGAATATAACGATGGCGTTGTCCAGGAACGCGGAGATCTCCGTATCGTTCGAGTCTTTGGACTTCTTGATGAACTCGTCGATGTAATACGAGAGGAACTCCGAGAGCCTGCAAGTGGCAGCGGCAGCTGCAGGGTTAAGCACTGACGTGAAGGACGTTTCAATGGTTTTCTGCACGTTGGCATCCGTCGAAAGATAGCGTAGGATCTGGTCGTACTTGTCCTTCAACGCGATGACCTGGGTGACAAACACTGTGGAGACCTGCGAGATCTTGACCTTCTCTTTGCCCTGGCCGTCCAGCGACGGACTCTTCAAGCCCTCTTCGTCTTTGATAATCTCGTCGATCTGAACCAACAGCCCATCAAAATACCCTGCTCTGCTCAGCAAGCGGTACAACAAAGTCAGCTCCTCTTCTTTGCGCAGATGGACCCAGTCTCTGAGCGACTCCTGCGGGAATCTGAGCACCTGGTCGATCTTAGAGACAATACAGATCCGGCTCATCAGCATTCTCAGCTTCTCACAGGTCTCTGCGTTCAAATAAAGACTCATCTTGTTCTCCTCGTCAAGCAGCACACCCTCGACCCACTTCAAATACGCCCGACCGTTCCCCAGCTGGAAGTGCTCCCCAGCAAGACCCTCGTAGAAGGACCCGCTTCTATCAAGGTAATACCTCTCGAAAAACAGCGTGTAGTAAGTCTCCCCAATCAGCACGCCATTCTCGTCCGTCTCCTCCAAGGACAGATACATCATCATCACCTCTTTGATCTTGAAGAAATCGATCATGGCGCCCTTAGCACGGTTCGCTGTGATCAAATCCAGGATTTTCTCATTGATAAGGTTGCCGATTTTGCCCTGGTCTCTTTTAATTATCAAATCACGAAACAAGGTCACACCATGGTCATAAACCAATAAAAGATGGTTCTCACGTGTATAGACCTTATCCAGGTACAGAAACACGTCACTGATCAACTTCATACTGATCTCGAAGTCCCTCCATAGTTGAATCACCCTGTCCAACACTTGTCCATCTCCCTCTTCTTCTACATTGATCAATTTGGTGTAACACCCTTCAAGATACCCGGAGATAACTCCGCCAATGCTCTCATACAGTATCCCGCCATGCTTCTTCAACACGATGTTGTAACCCTTACGATATAGCTCTTCAAAGGAGAGACTCCCTGCGTTTTGGTTGAGAATTTGTAAGATCGATTGAGATAATGTAGACCATATTGAGGGGAAATCAAGTGCTGCGGTTAACGATTTCCGTGGTGGGCGGATTTTGGGACGTCTTGATTGCATTATTTATGATTGTGTGGGTGTGTCCTTTCTCTGAAGACTCTTTGTGGCTGTAATTGAGTTGGAAGTGGTTTTTGTAGAAGGACAATCCGGGTAGTACTAGTAGTGTACAAATCTTTTCTTGATTGGATCGCAGCTCGCGGGCAAATATCAAATATCAAATATCCGTGTAATAAGATGCGCGATTATGGTCACATGACCAAGCCAATCAAGGGGAATTTCCAGTCACGTGAGCGAATATTTACATTTATCCCAATTCGGAAGATCTTGCATGACATCTTTTTTTCTGATCTGGGATAATTTGTTTAGATTTAAGATAAGGGTTTACACCAACTACACACGTCACTTCAACACCTTAATCTTCTGAAGAAGAAGAGGTCCACATCCAGCACAAAGCCATGGACATTCTCATAAGAACGATATGGCCCAATACCTCTACCCAAGAAGACATATCAATCCCTCAATATAACAGTGGCGATCAAGAAGATAACGTTGATCTTCAAGTGAAATCGCTGATATATCTGTTTAAGAGACTCCAAATTGACAAACTCTCCCATTTCAACCCCACGCATGAGTTCACACTGGATCATGAAACGATACAGAACGCAGACAAGCTGGATATCGTTTATAACCTTGAAAGATTCCTTGTCAAGTTCACAGACAATCAACATAGGATTCTCATAGATTGGTATAAGAACCGATTCAGGGCATTCATGATTCTCTCACAGCTCCCGGCAAAGGCCAATGTCCATGAGAAGCTAGCTAGGAACTTCCGATTCCAGGTGTTGAGACTTGAATCAACTCAAGATGAATACGTCAAGGCTTTGATCAACTCAGACCTGTACATTGAACATTCCGTTTCGTTAGAAACTAAGACCCAGTTAGCTCTAAGTGCCATAGAAGAGCAAAAGCAACTGAAACCAAGCTATAAAACCCAATTCAACAAAACAGACCGTTCGCAAATCATACTTAAATATCTCGAGAGACTCTCTCAACACGTTCAGATCGATCGGATCTATCAAGTCTCACTCATCCAGAAAACCAAATCCTTACAAGCCCAAACCATCGCAGAAGAACCAGAGACCGAATCCCCAAACTCAGCAACATCTACGTCGGGACTATACAGACCAAGAAGCTCCAGATCACCAACAAGGAAACCTATCCAACTTCAAGACACGTCAAGTCCAACTTCAACAGCATCCGTCTCTCCAGTCAGAAAGGTACACAACACAAACTCCACCAGTACTACTGGTGTCACTAACAAACTGCAATCACTAAGTATAACCAACGCCTTAAACCCAACCTCAACACAATCTTCCCCCTCAGCCTCCAATGCCTCCCCGATATCCTTAAGATCCCGTTCAACTTCCCCAGTAAAGACAATAAGAAAGAAACAATCAATGACATTGCTGAAACTGGATAGTTCGCTACCTGACAAATCCACAGGCACCACCACCATTGGTGATACAAATACAACTCTAACGAAAGAGGAAAATGACCTCTTATATTCTAATGCTGAAAGAGCGGTTTTAAGTAGAGTTGAAAGGGAATTGAAAGTTTTAAAGGGACCCGTCAATGAATGACCTTTAAGAGTTTTGCATATTCATTTATAAACATATATATACATATTCTTTGATCACTTGAGTCTTGGTGTGCAGTGTGAAGTATTGTTTTGTAGATTTAGGGGACATGAGTAAAACTTTAGATTACAGGCGTAAAGATCAATACCAAAATTATATACATAATATAATTGCGGGGAAATTTTATTAGCTCGTACGACGTGGTACTACAGTATTACAGAACTCAGCCCTAATACGTCGCACGTGACTAATGAGAGATATAATCAATTAGTTTAAGGAGAGACCTTTTGTAATATCGAGTTGTTTTTTTCTCTCACCCAGGGACAGCTAGTTTGTTGAGCATAAAAAGAAGAAACTTTCTTCGTTCTTGTGTTGATATACAACTATCTGTGATTGTCAAACTAGTGACAGTACAACCAGCCATTATAAGTTACAACAATGTTTCAATATTTATTAGACTACTGCTTCCACAAACCTGCATCACCACCACCAACAGACAAGACTCTCCCAATAGAGCTCTTAATGGGTGTTTACAAGTTGATGGATTGCCCCTTTGAGCAATTCAAATTGTTACAAAAGGTCCCTGAGTTGATCGAACTCATCAAGATTGACAACACTAAGGATATCTGTATTGTTGTTTTGCCAGCGGATGGCTCGTTACCTGGAGAGAACATGGAAAGGATGCATTCCAAATTGACTTTACCCATTTTTCTTCCAGAGGGATTTGACGTCACCAAGTATCTATCTTTGAACGAACCAAAGTGGAGAAAACCAGAACTTGATAAGGATCCGATATTGGCTGAGGCATATCAAGATCTTATGAACGATATTGGCGGGGTCCTTGACATTACCTTCGAACTAGAAGGTTTCCATTCTACAGACTTCACAGATGTGACGGACCCTGTTCCTGTTTACCATCGCACGATAAACCTTGAGTTTGGTGCGTATGTCTTCAACGATTCGATTTCACATGACTGCCAGTTGTACTTCAAGTTTTTCTCTGAAGAGCTAGAAGGAATTCCACACACTTTGAACATCTGGAAATGGAAGAAGGGCGATGAGCTAGCGTCGCTCTACAAAGCAGACAACGATAAAGTCACAGTGTTGGACTGTATCTCTGGCGTGACCGTTGAGCAGCCTCCAGAGGAGTCGCTTCTCAAAGACAGAAACATGTATGCCACTTTAAACACCCCGCGGTTCTTAAGATACCATGATTTGGTGGGGCGCCAATGGTTCAGATCCACATCGATTTTCACTGCTTACCGCCCGATTGACTTGGTGCCTTTACAAGTGGAAGACAGCCCTTTGATCTCAGTCAATGTTATCATACCTAGTGGGTTCGACGAGGTGTGTCATCAGCACAAAGAACTTCAAGACATCAAAGCAATATAGGACACCACGTCTTCAGTGAGTGCGTTGATTGCCACAAAGCAAAAAGCCGCACAGGAACGGTTAGATGAACATATACGAACCCAGTTTGAGATCTATATGGCAGATGCCATTATTTTCCAAGTTCAAGAGCATAAAGATATGGCTTCTGAAGGGGAGGGCCCATTGTATGGTAGTCGTTTTGAATTCGCCCCTGCGGTACATAAAGTTCAACGAGAGAGCTTAGGATTGGCCCCTACTGGCAGCAACAACAACAACACTATAACCACATCGTTTCCTGAGAATTTACCTTTCTTTGTTTATCAAGATTTGTTTCAACATAGCATTCCTGCGAAATTGTTCAGACCAATCAATGACTACGAGGACGCAGATTTGGCAAAGGAGGAGGAACAGTATTTGAATTCTTTGTTCAATGACGTCAAGTATCTTCTCACATCGAAGTATATTCAGAAAATGAGCAAAACTTTCAAAGATCACAAGTGTTACGACTCCTATGATTCTATGAAGCCAACTTTTATTGAGCTCGCCATATTTGGTGATCATGCAGTGACACAGGGACATAAAGAGGTTATCAAAACAGGCCGTAGAAGAACCGATGAGGAGAAAATCGAGGAGTTGGAGCTCTTTGAGACATACTTCAAGCCTTTTTTTGAAGAACTCGTTGAATCGAACAAGCTATTGAAGGGATTCAAACCACCTGCGCGCTACAAGTGGATCTATTCTTTAATAAAAAGCAAACATAAATTAATTTCAAAATAAACATGTGGTGGTTTCAAGTAGGCTCTCACCTCCGTAGCATGATGAAAGGCAGCTCAATTGTCAGGAGCTCACAGATCCACAGCTTAACGACCTGGCGGACCACGAATTACACCTGCTGCTGTTTGGGATCTAACCTTCAGATTCTTGGACTGAATAACCAGCCAGTACTAGCTGCGGTGAAAGACTGGTAGTATAATTCATAACAAACCATCAATATAAGTGATATCATAAATCATTAATTAAATTGTAAACATTAACTTATATCACAACTCACAACTTCGAATCATCGCCAACCAAGTTCAAAGCAGCATTACTGATAACAGGTAAGTTTCTCTCCACAGACCAAGTTTGGAAATAAACCTTCTTACCCTCCTTCCAAGCCTTGATTTTGAGCTTCTCTCCAGGGTAAACAACATTGGTGAAGCGTACTTTAACTTCCTTGAAAGCACCAAACTTTTCATACAATTGCTTCACACTTATCCCAAAGAAACATAAACCATGTAAGATAGGTTTGGAGAAACCAGCCTGCTTGGCGAATTGAGGATCGATATGAAGTGGGTTATAATCTCCAGATAATCTGTACACAGCTGCTTGATCTTCTGTGGTAGTGACTGTAACTTCGTAGTCTGGGGAACGCTTTGGTGGGATATGCGAAGAAGTAGCAAAGGCGGTTCTGTTGTGGTACTCCTTGTTGTCACCTTTGGCCTTTCTGATAAATGTGGTGGATTCGTTGTAGAAGAGCTCTTCGCCGGAATTTTTGTCCACAGATTTGAATCCAGCAACAACGGCAACAGCTCTACCTTGGCTCTTCATCTGGACTGAAACCGGATACCCCTCGGTGACCAAAGAAGCAGAAGTTGGGATCGGATACTTGTTGATCTTTAAGTACTGTTCACCATGCAATAGAAGTGCAGGATTGAAATCAGTCAAGAGCTTGTTTAAATCCAAACCACCGCTTTCAGTCATGAATGGGATGACACCGTAAGTTGGAAGAACCTGGAACTCTGACGCGTTTTCATAAGTGTACTTCAACTCTGAAGCATTTGCACCAAGACCCAAGTTGTAAAGAATCACGTCACGCTCAGTGTATGTGAATGTGTTGTCAGAAGCCTCCTCGTCTTCGTCCTCTTCATCTTCCTCGTCCTCCTCATCACCGCCACTGACAGACTTCATGATCTCAATGATAGAATCCCTTGGACTGGCAATGGTGACAGGTTGCGAGAAGTCAACGACATCCTTCCAGTTGTCTCTGACGAATTCCGGGGTGACATGCTTCTCCTTAGAGACGGCACCCTTGGCTCTTTGCCATCTAGTGTTACCGATCCAGCCGCCACCAACTTCAAAAGTCTCACCAGTGGTCTTGACATTGTCTGAAGATAAGACGACTAATAAAGGAGACACCAAGCCAGGGTCGTACTTATTGAAATCGTTCTTAGAAAAAATGGTGTTTGTCATGGCTGTTTCAGCATGTGGAGCGATACAGTTCACCTTGATGCCAGCCTTGGAACCTTCCTGTGCCAACGTCTTTGTGAAACCGGTGATACCACACTTAGCAGCACCGTAATTGGCTTGTCCAAAGTTACCGTAGATACCTGAAGTGGAAGTAGTGTTGATAATGACACCTGATTTCTGCTGAAGGAAGATTGGCCATACCAACTTACAGAGTCTGAAAGTGGCATTGACATGGACATCCATCACTTGGTTCCATTCTTGGTCAGACATCTTCTGGAAAGAGCGATCTCTCAAGATACCAGCGTTGTTGATCAAGATATCAACACGGCCATAATTGTCCAAAGCTGTCTTCACAATGCGTTCAGCGTCAGTGACAACGTTGGACTTGTCACCAACAGCTTCACCACCAGCGGCTCTGATCTCCTCAACGACGGGGTTTGGGTCTTTGAAGTCGTTCACCACAACCTTGGCACCGTACTTGGCGAATAACAAAGCATGGGCTCTACCTAAACCAGCACCGGCACCTGTGATAATGGCCACTTTACCCTTCAATGAAACTTTTTGAGATCCCTGTTGGTTTTGTGGCAAGCTCTTGGTCTTTTCATAAAGAGAGTTGAAGTCAGCTGGTCCGATTGGATAAGTGACAGGGGAGAACTCCTTGTCTTTGAATTCAAATATCTTGTCATATCTTGCCAAGACAGCTTCAGGGGTGAAAGAGTCATCGATTCTGAACAACTCACCAGAAGATCTCTCCCAGCGTATCTGACCATAGAACCCAGCGGCAACTTCAAAAATGGAGTTTGTGGTCTTGGTGGCTTCATGCGTCAAGTACAACACCAAAGGAACAACCTTGTCAGGCCCCAAGCTCTCCAAAATATCCTTTGGGACAACCTCTTCAGTCATTCTGGATCTAGCCAAAGGAGCAATGATGTTGGATGTGATGTTGCTCTTGTATCCTTCCTTGGCTAGAGTCTCCCCAAACCCAATCAACGCAGACTTAGCAAGGGAGTAGTTGGCTTGCCCATAGTTACCATATAACCCAGCTGGAGAAGCTGTACTAACGATACGGCCATAGCTCTGCTTCTTGAAATAAGGCCATGCGGCCCTGGTGAGCTTATAAGCACCGTTCAAATGGACATCCAACACCAACTTGAAGTCCTTCTCAGACATGTTCTTAAAGGACGAATCTCTCAAGATACCAGCATTGTTAATGATAACATGGACAGTGCCAAAGTTCTCCACTGCTGTTTGGACAATCTTCTCGCCAAACTCCACAGAATCATAATTTGCCACTGCGATACCACCTTTGCCTTTGATCTCGTCAACAACGACATCTGCAGCTTTGGAGGAACCCCCAGCTCCACTAAGAGAACCCCCTAGATCATTGACGACGACTTTGGCTCCCCTTTCAGCGTATGCTAGAGCGTATTGTTTGCCTAACCCACCACCAGCACCTGTAATGATGACAACCTTGTCCTTGAACGATAACTGAGACATGCCTGTGTAGTAATTGTGTTGTTTGATATTCTTATTGTTTTAAAATGTTAACGTGTGATGTTACACAACACAGGGTCAATGAGTTGGTTGATACATGGTGAATGATTGTGGGATTTACCGTCTTTTATAAAGTTGAAAAACTCTAATTATTAACTCCTCAGGGAGCTCGTTATTCTAACAATATTATGTGCTGGAAATTTAATATGTGAGTGACACTTTTAACTTCCAAGGCTTTTTTATTGCTAGGCCATCATCGTGATTCGTGGGGAAATTTCAAGTCAGCAACTATTTTTTTTAACCGAGGTTCATATTGTGAATTTGTACAGCCACGCACTTGCGTCACCCGGCTTAACCACAATAATGTTCACAATGTGGAGAAGAGATTAGCCGCCCATCTTGCTCGGGAAATCGGTACACAAAAGCATTCATGAAGTCACGGATTGTGTCACATTAGAGTGAAACAAGTAAGTTGGTTATTCATGTACAGCTATTATTGAATGTGAATTACTAATACGTGCTCTATCATATTATATATAGACAACCAGTTAATATTGACTGTACTCTGTTTCGGTACTACAATCAGCAACTCTTGAGATCTGTTAGTTCACACGAATGTCTGCATGTACGATATCCTTTCTCATTTCTCATACCTTACTTTGAAAGTACTAGTGTACTATTTCGAGTTTATAACCCTGAATAATAACTAGAAGAATGACACAAAGGTAAAACACACGATTTTGTGCCAAATCTCAGCCTGCCAAAACCCCACGGCAAATTTAGATAATAATGAAGCAGATTACATAAGCGGATTTTAGCCAATGACGGACTTGCATTTTGAAATCCAAACTTGTAAACTGCGCGCGTAAGAACAGGCCCACAAGCGCGAAGAAATGGCAGACAGTTCAGGCAGAGCGGTAGACGTTAGGAAAAAAACAGAGGAGAAAAATACGGTATAGATATAGAAGTGGAAAGGAAAGACCCATCAAAGAATCAAAAGAAATCCTTTCAAGATCTTTGTAATTCTGTAAATATTCAAAATGGTCCAAGTATGTCATAACTCATCGTACCCGGCAAGCTCAATTATCAAAAACAACATGGCTATGATATTGGAATTTGCAACTTGATAAAGCAACAGGAATACTAACAATACAACAGTACATCTCCAAGCCATTAACCAAGGCCATCCCACACTTCGGTAAGATCACCTTACAAAACTTAGCCTACTACGCTCCAAACTTAGCCTTATGGGGTGGTGCCTCCACCTTTGGTTTGTTCATCTTCACTGAAGGTGTTCCAGTCTTCCAAGATACTTTCTTCAAGCCAATCCCAGTCTTAGGTCAACACTGGATCAAGAACCCAGATCCACAAGATTTACCACAATAAGCGGATCGCTCCTTTGTTATTTATTGTTCTTACGAATACTCTAGAGATGCTGCTTTTGCCTTATTGCTGTTTAATGCGATCAAATATTATACGTTTTTATGTCCATTCTTTGCATACGTTGTAGTTGTAGTAGTATTGAAGATTTTGCATTATTATTATACTATTACAATTGTCAATGTCTTGAGTTGGAAGGTATGTAAACACTACCACCCCTTCCTCTTCCTCTTCCTCTCCCAGAGCCGCCTCTGTAGCCATTATCTCTTCCTTTATATTCTCTACCTCTGTAACCGTTAGCATTACTCTCACTTCTGCTGTTTCTGATGTATGATGGTGATTGAGATCTGCTATATCTCTCTTGTGTGCGTGCTTCTGGGCTTCTGCTTCTGGATCTGGATCTGGATCTTGAGAATGAACGACTTCTGGATCTGCTTCTAGAGAATGAGCGACTTCTGGAGGGGCTTCTTGAAACAGAGCGGTCACGAGAAGGAGATCTTGTATATGAGCGGTCGTCTCTTCTTGGAGATGGAGATCTGGTGTAACTTCTTGATCTTGAGTAGCTTCTCGATCTGGATCTGGAATATGATCTACCTCTTTCTTCCTCCTCATCATCAACAATCTTTTGTAAATTCTCTCTCATAGTCTCCGTGAGAACACCCAACCCAATGGCAGTGAAATAGTTAATTGAGAATCTGATATGTTCTGAGTCCTCAATCGGGAAGATCCCTTCAAGATAAGGAACAATATACTCCTCGTTGAGTCTATGCTGCAACTCCTGGATCCCCAACTCTTCAACCAGCTCCTGGAACACAAACTTGATAAAGATTCTGCCACTTGGAGTGGTATCTTGCTCAGTGAGTCTGATAATGGCCAAGATATCCCAATCCAGGGCCCCACAGCTCAGCATGTGTCCCCAGAATTTCGAAACGTTTCTCAATTGGTTGGATTCATACCGATGGATGGTTTCATAAGTCTCCTTGAAGATCTCTTGGAATGCCTGAGTCCACGATTTGGACTGCACGGCCATCTTTTCAGCGGTGACACCGTAATATTTGGAATATGTCGTCTCCTGGGCACATGATTGCAGAATCATATCGGCGACTTTCGGCTCGTCTTCGTATGGAACTCTGAGCTTCAACAGCTTATGTACTGCTTCGTCAGGGGACATGGAGCCTTTGAGAATGAGGTATATCGTCTTCTTGAAATTGAGCAAGTTTGTGTCTGTCATATCTCTTATTTCAACTTTCTTCTCTTTTTCGTCTTGAACGGTTTCTTCACCTTCTGCTTCTGCTTCTGCTTCCATTTCCACTTCCTCGTTATCAACGTTATGGTCCTGATCAACTACTGAGCTGACAGCTTGTTGCTCCTCATCGCCAGCATATTCGTTGTCCTCTTCATCTGAATCTTCACCCAAGATTTCTCTCTTGAGATCGTTGTATTGCTGTTCGTTAGCCTCATAGTCCTCGTCAAATTGGAAAACATTGAGTTGATCGTTTGACTTCAACTTATCATCCAATGCGATCTTATGAATTATCTGGTCTGAGTCTTCAACCAAGTCCAGCCCCTCTGGGATCACAGGGGTCTCTTTAAACCCATCTCTTCTGATGTGGAACAGACCTTCAATGGCGTACAGTGACTTCTTATCAACTTTGCCACTTGTTAGAATGCGCCTTAGTTTCTCAAACACTTGTGTAGCTGCCGTCGGGCTCACGTTGGTCAATAACTTACCAACCTGCTTCAAGATGGAGCAGCAGATTATAATCGAGTCGTCTGTAGGTTTGTTCAACAGGAGATACACGATCTGTAAGATGATGATTTCATGTGCGACTTGTTGATTGACGAGATGAGCCAGGAATGTTGTTGAGGAGACACAGAGGTTCTTGTTGTTTCTCTTGTATGCCTTTTTGAACTGTAGGACCAGTCTGCTGATCAACAGTTCACCTATCCTGGGGATCTTGGAGTTCAGAACTGAGATCAACGAGGCGTAAACTGGACCGAAGGGTAATGCCAAAGACTGCGCCTTCATGATACTTTTAACAAGGAGACCCACACCACGGTTCAGATTCACCTGGAATAGATCCACAATGACGGTTTTCAAGTTTGAGATGTTGGCTTTGTTGATGGAACCGTTAATGCTCTTCTTGAGCTTCTCCCACTGCATTTTTTGAAACTCTTTGGAGTTCTTATCAAAGTTGATTTGTTCTAAAAGAGCCTTCAATTTGGCGGGTGGAACATAACGACCACCTGATTTGTACGCCAGTAACTTCTTGTACTCTTCTTCAGCAGCAGTCAAAGTGGAGGTCTTGACCTCTGGTTGTGGCACTGGCTCTGACATAAGTGATCTTTGAACTGGAGGTTTTTGATTCAAGTTAAGTATATCGTACTTTGAGTAGATGTGCACTACTTTTATGAACATTTCCTGGAAAAATAATATAAACAAGCCGCTGAGCCTGCCTGCATTTTTAATCACGTGCCATTGAAGAAGGGTAACAGCGGAAAAGCGGAGTTAAACAGAAAACAGCTACTTAGTACTGCTTTAAACTATTTCATTTTTTCACAATAATATACACAGTCTATGAATGTAACCACATAGACTAACAAAAAATAAAATTATAAAAGGAGGAGCAGGCAAAAAAACACAAATATGCAATGAGGGGAGAAGGACAAGATCTCTAAGAGAACCACTTTTGAATGACAGGGGAAGCTTCAGAAGGATATCTTTGCAACAAAGCCATAGCTTCGTTAGCTGGCAAATCTCCAAGGAGGGCCTTCAACGAAGCAACGACGTTCTCGGCAGTCTTGCCAGCGATGGAGTTGAGAATCAAGGCTTGAACAACAGCGTCGACGACTTCGGACACTTGAGAAGTCACAGCTGGATGCTTGGAGTTAATCAACTTGGCGAGGAAAGTGTAGGCAAATGGAGCGGCTTCAGTGTCAGTGGTGATTGGTAGTGTCTTAACCCAAGACTCGGCAACGGCGTTAAACGTTGGGAGACCCTCGCCGCAAGAATGAAGGATCTTGGCGATAGCAGCACAGGCGTTTTCAGTGGCACCGATGTTTTCCGATGATCTGGCGTCTTGCAAAGCAGTGATGTTGAACAATGGCTGCAAGGCAGTGATGCAGAACTGAACGTATGTGGTGGCGGCGTGTTGGGCAGCAACACCGACAGCATAGGCACCGGCTTGACGGATGGAGCTTGTTCCCGAGAGCAAGGACTCGCCCACTGCGTTCAAGAACATCTCAGAGAACACGGAGGATTCGTTGCCGGTGTACTCGATCAAGTCGGAGACAACACACAGCCCGAAAAGCTTGCACACGGTGTTCTCGTCGTTGAGGTAGGAGGCGAGTGTTGGGATCAACGCCTGGAAAGGCTGTAGGAATCTGGATCTGGAGCTCTTGAACACCAAGGAGAGCACCTTGTTGATCTCGTCGCTCAAGTCTTCGTCGGTGTAGTCACCTTCGTACTCGTCCTCCAACTCCTCGTTGTATTCGTCGTCTTCGGATTCACGCTCTTTGATACGTTGGTACATTTCCTGTAAGCTGCTGTCCACGTTCTTGACAAGCAAGTCCAACTGCTCGGCAGAGAAGGCATCGTCGCCCATGATTTGGATACAGTCGCAGAGAGAGCTGTAGTAGATGAACTGTAAGTCCGGCACCGGTTCGGAACCAATAGCCTTGACCAGCTTGTTGACAATCAACGACCACAACTCCAAGGTTTGTTGCGATTTTGCACCAGTGGCCAACTTGGCAGTCAAAAGCAAAGACGCCAAGGATTGGGCAGCGGCTCTTCTGACATCGTCGTGGAGGTAGAAGTCGATGGCTGGGAGAATGATGCTGACGACGATTTCCCTGGTGTACTGGAAGAAATCGGCCTTCAAGATATCGGCGTAACCGGAGATCAAGTCAATGGCAGCAGCCTTATCGTCCAACAAGGCGGTGTGGACAGCGATGTGCTTACCGGATAGTTGCACGACATCCCAGTCTTCGTTCTGGTTGAACTCTTCGGCTTCGTCTTCTTCCAAAAGAGAAATGTCCTGGGTGGCCTTAGCAGCTTCGATCACAGGAGGCAAGACAGATGGCAAGTATGGCAAGAAGTCCTTACCGACGATACGGGCGATACGACTCCAACCTTGTTCCAAGTACGGTTTAACTGGGTCGTCTTCCTCCAAAGGCTGTGATTGGATGGCGCCAAACAGGTTCACTAGCTCGGCAGAGTGCTGGGAGAATCTTTCAGGACCAACAGCCAAGGCGATCAAAGTGGAACACTCGATACACTTGGCCTTGATGAGTCTGTTCTCATCGGCCATGTCCGTTTGCAAGACGTTGATCAACAATGGCATCAACGTGTCGTAGTACTTGGCGAACTTCTGCTCGGCGGCATCGGCAATGATGGCAATCGTGGTGAGCACTTGCTCCTGGACGTAACGCTTTGGAGATTGCAACAAGGTCAACAGGTTGGTCAACAAGTCGTCCAAGTATGGCTCCAAGACTTCCTTGGTGGCGTTTTCAGAGAAATTCACAAGGGCGGCAGCAGCATGGGCTTGCACTCTTGGGACGGTTTGGTTGGTCAATCTGGAAACCAAAGCTGGGACAATTCTGTCACCGGCGGTTCTTTGAATCACATCGGCGAAATCAGTGGAGATCTGACCGAGGGCATTACAGGTGGCGTATTGCACTCTTGGGTGGTTGTCGTTCAAAGCTGGAAGGATCAAGTCCAAAAGTCTTGGAATCTCCCCGATCAAAACATCACGACAACCCTCGGCAGCGGAGGATAAAGCCATCAAAGCCGCTTGGCGTTCTCTCCAGTTCTGAGACTGCAACATTGGTGGGATCAGCTGGAACAACGGACCGGCGAGAGAACCACCACCTAGTTTCAAAGCCACACGGTCCAAAGCTTGACGAGCAGAGTCGTACTCGGCCTCTTCCTCGTCGTCTTCTTCGGAGTTATCGGCATTGTTCCATTCGGCGGCATCGTCGTCGTCGATACACACTTCGGTCATCAAGGACAAGGTTATCACCACGACTTCCTGGGTGTACTCTGGCGTCTGCTTACACATCTTTGGAGACGATTCAGAGAAGGCAGTCAACAATTCCAAGGCGGATAATCTGGCCCCGGATTCCAAATCCTTGTTTTTGGAAACAGCAGAACAGAACTGGATGATGGTGGAGAACATGTCCTTGAACAGCTTAGGGGCAATGTCCACCAAGTCGATGAGCGATTCCAAAAGAGAGGCCAAGGCTTGGTCCTTGCCGTTCTCCAAGAGTCTTGGGAGAGAGTTCATCAAGCTTGGCAACAGCGATTGGACGGTGGCCCATTCCTTCTTTGGCAATTGTTGGAAGAAGGCAACGAAAGCGGTGCAAGTGGCGATACGCACGTCGTCGTCCGAATCCTCGAAACCCGCATGGTACACTGGGAGAACCTCGTTGATGTATTGAAGGTCGATCAAGCTTGGGTTGGAGGTGAAGATTCTGAAGGCAGACTCACGGAAAGAGGCATCTTCGTTCTTAGTGGCCTCAAACAAGGTTGGGAGCAGTTCATCCCACGAACCTGGGACATCGTCCTTGGCGATTTCGGCAATGGCGTCAGATAGTTTGTGTCTGACGTTGTTGGATTGTGGAGCGACGAACCCGCTTAGAAGCAATTGACGGATTTGACGAACAGCTTCACCGTTGACCCCAGAGATGGTTCTCTCGGTGACGGAGATCATCTTTGGCGGAGACTTGATGGCGATACGTCTGAACAGAACGGCAGCGAAGGACTTGACACCGTCGTTTTCACCGGTGCTGGCCTGTTGGGCCAAGAACACCAAAAGAACATCAACGTGGTCCTTTTGACACCAAACTTCGTTCAAGTTCTTTTCGGCAGCGGAACGGATAGAGTTGTCGGCGCTGGAAAGACCTTGCACCAATTCCGACAAACCGTGGTTAATTTCAGGGGTTAGTTGAGACATGATGGTGTTTCCTTTCTTTCTTTCTTTCAATATGATGTGAGGTGAAGTGAAGTGAAGTGAAGTGATACGTGTTTTCTTAAAAGTGTGCAAGAACGGGACGGAATGGGTATCTAATATAACACGAAATCAACAAGAACAAAACGATTTCCTGAATGAGAGCTCACTTGACAATGCAAAGAATGAAAGAATTGATTGAATAAACAAAACTTAGATTTCCCCAATTTTAGCTATTTGCTATGGTTCAATTATCAACTGTCTGCCCAGCGATATCTTCGAGTTTTCCATAAAAATTTGGATATCCAAATTTATTTTCGCGCCTTGATCCCGCGCCGGATCCTGTGAAAAAATCCAAACGTTCGATTCGCGATTTCGTCACGTGCGTACTGACTTCCCGTGGGGCTTCGGACACAGACATTTTCATCAGTTCCCGACTTGCATGTCCGTGCAGCAGCACAGAGCATAAGGCTGCGCGTACTGTCATTTCTGTCCGGCCAAATCTCCCAGCTGCTCATCGTGCGCGCGCGACGATTTACAAAAAAAATTTCAAGCTAATCAAAACCACATACAAAGTTATAATGGAGCTGTTACTATAAGACTTTCCTTTGATTTATTCAACTTTACCCACTCATTCAATCACATAAACACATCCCAACATCATGGCTGGTGATTCATTTTTCTCAGATCCAAAATCCAAGAAGCGTGTGCGTGCGTCCAAGACCACATCTCTAGTGTCCCGTAAGAAAGGTAAGAAGACTCAAGCTTCTTCTTCTTCTTCTGTCACTCCAGAAAGAGATTCATTGGGGGACGAAGAGATCTCCGGTATCAGTGGGTCTGAAGATGAGCAAGGCAATGTCTCATACGACGAACAAGACAACGAGGACGACGAAGAAGACAAGGAATTGGACAGTGAGGAAGAATTCGAAGGTGAATCTGCAGCTGATAAGCGTCGTCGTCTTGCTAAACAATATCTTGAAAACTTACAGAATGAGACCAATACTATGAAATATGGTGAATATGCCTTTGATGCCAAAGATCTAGATGACGAACTCATCACCTCTAGATTGAAAGAAGACGTGGCTGAGCAAAAGGGGTTCGTGTACCGTTACATTGCTGATAAGTTCCTCCTAGACGAAGCCAAGTCACAAACCACACGTATTGGGGCTAAGGGGTTAACGGGTGTTGCGGTGAGATTCCCGTACGCCTACACAGTGAGTAAAGACATGGAGCTGATCAAGTGGGACATCAGGGACTTCTCCAAGAAGCCGCAGAGAATAAGACACGTCAAAGGTGGGAAGAAGTACCAAGAGATCAGAACCGAGGTGCAATACAATGGCCACTGTGATGAGATCTTGGCTGTTGCTGTGTCTCCAGATGGAAGATTCGTGGTCACCGGTGGGCGAGACAAGCGTATCATTGTTTGGTCCTCCGAGGCGTTGGCTCCTATCAAAGTCCTCCCTACCAAGGACCGTCGTGGTGAGATCTTGGGGTTGACGTTCAGAAGAAACTCAGACCAACTGTTTGTCGCTTGTGCCGATTTGAAAGTCAGAACCTACTCCATCAGCCAATTCGCCCAGTTGGAAACCCTATATGGTCATGAGGATCTTGTGGCTGATATCGCTGCTTTGGGCCAAGAGCGTTGTGTTACCGTTGGTGCCAGAGATAGAACCGCCATGCTTTGGAAGATTGCTGATGAAACCAGATTGACCTTCAGAGGTGGTGACACTGCTCCTAAGAAGAGAGGCAAGAAAGATATCGAAGAAGAAGAAGAAACCGAAGAGCCTGAATTCTACGCCGAAGGTTCGATCGACTGTGTCACGATGGTTGACGATTCCCATTTCATCACAGGGTCAGATAACGGGTCTGTCTCCTTGTGGTCGCTTGCTAAGAAGAAGCCAATCTTCACCCAATACCTCGCACATGGTCTCAGCGCTACGATGGCCGATGCATCTGCCTCTGGTGAAGCCAGTGAAGAGCTCAGAAAACTCCAAGTTCCAAAACCATTACCATATTGGATCACAGCATTGCATTCCGTTCCATACTCGGATATTTTCTTCTCTGGGTCTTGGGATGGGTCCATTAGACTTTGGAAGCTGCACGAAAACATGCGTTCTTTTGAATGTATCAAGAAGTTTGAAGGTGTCAAGGGCCTAGTCACAAGAATCGATGTCTGTGAACAAGGTAAACATGGCAAGGAGTCCTTCAGGGTTGTTGCTTCTGTCTCAAAGGAACATAGATTGGGGAGATGGTGTGATGTTGGTAAGAATGGTGTGAGGAACTCTCTTTGGTCTGCTGTTATAGAGCAACAGGTTTTGTAATGAGTGGTGTATAAACAACCAACAAAAAAATTATCATGCATATTATTACTATTATCATAATTAATCTAGATATCAATACTAATATCATAATTTATTAAATTTTTGTATAAAAAAAACAAGACTCATCTAATAGAAATACCACCGGCATGATAACCAGCAGCACGAGTGGAGCGATCAGGATGGTCCAAGCATAACAAAAGTGGCGTTGAACAGTCTGAAGAAGGAACAAAAGTATCTGGGTTGACCAAACCATCGTCAGTAGTAGGAGCAGCGGCATGAGAAGGATCAACGATTGGGTTTCTGAAATAGACAGGAGCCCTTTCGTTATCCCAGAAACAGAGCTTGATCTTACTGAATTCCTTGGAGCCCAACCCGGTCAAATCTTGCAATCTCTTTATCCCGTGTGATAACGTTTCACCTTGATTGAACCCGAATAAGAAAGAAATACCATGTGATTTTCTTCTAATGTCCTTGGAGAAATGCATCACTGGGAATAAGATTGGAGCGTTCTCAGAAATTTCAAACTCCTCGTCATCATCTTCTCCATCGGTGGCGGTGTTGAACTTAGTTGCCTCGACAATGTCAGGTTGAATAGCAGCGTAAAGCTCACTGCCATCTTGCTCTAATCTTTGAATTGGGTACAACACCGAATTGAATTGATTTTGCAAAGTAGACCAAACGAAGAGCCCAGCTTTTTGATCCTCAGTGAGGTTCAACTTATTGGCCATCTTATCTATCAAATCAGAGACGTTGGCGTTCTTATCCAAATTGAACTCTAGCTCCTGGCTATGCATGAAACTGTTTGGCAACCAATTGATCTTCACCGTTTGCATGTTCTCCAACTGCTTCAATGGGATACTGAGGATCTCATACTGGAAGTTCAAATCAACACCCTTAAAAGTCAAGAGTCCAATGGTCATAGGCGATCTGAAGATGTATCTTGTTCCTCCATGAATGAAGACAAATCTAATGAACTCTGGGTCCTTACCGATCTTTCTCCCGACAAGAATTGATAGCTCTTCGACGGAATCAGCTGAACAGACAGGGACCTGGAACCCCCTGGCGGTGGAGTCTTCGGCATCAGTGGCGTTGAGAAGGACATACTCGTTGTCTTCGTCTTCACAATTGTTCAGCATCTTGATACTAGCGACGGTTCTAGTAAGCAAGTATTCACAGTAATCGATCGCGTTGTCATAGAACGGATAGAGATCGTTTGTGTTGGAATGGTTCTCCTTGACTTCAAAGATCAAGATATCACCGTTACCCAATTCTGACATGTCGAAACTATGCTTTGGTTCTAACTCTTGGATATCGTTTGGAGCTAATTCTTCATAGACCCTGAACTCGGTGGCAAATGGCAATCCCAATGACCCAGAAACAGTTTGGAAGAGTTCCTTGATTGGAGATCTTCCTGGAACTCTAACGTGGGATAATAACTTGAGCTTCTGACTTGTAGCATCGAAAAACTTGAGAATGATCAAACTGATTTGAGAATTCGACAAGGCGAGGTTCAGGACCTTGTTCTGTTCAACAAGTGTTTGGTTTGAGTCCTCTTTGTAACCGTCGAGTGTAGCGAGGGCTTTGCTGACAGGGATGATGCTCTCCTTATGATCCTCAATCCAAATGTTCAGAGCTTCTTGCTTAGTGTTGAATCTAGTTTCATGTAGCTGGTCAACTGTGAGGTTGTCGATGTCTTCCAAGATGCAGACAGGTCTCAAAGATCCGTTTCTTCTAAATGACATAGCCCACCAAGTGACTTGCTCAGGATCAAGATTCAAAGTTTGTGCAATCTCAGGTAAGAAATCCTTACAGAGCTTAATCTTGAGAACTTTCAGAGTCAATGGCTTGGATTCCTTTTCTTCGTAGATCTCAAATCTATCGTGAGAGCCAAGATCAAACCCTTCAAAGTCGCTAGAGAGAGATTGAGTGTAGAAATTGATCTTAGTGTAGAGATATTGATCAGCTCTATCCTTCTTCTCCTTGGCCTTTTTGACAAGATCCTCCTCGACGTCCTTGCAGACGTGGGCTGGAGCATCGGTATCGGCAACGTTTTGAAGAATACGAGCCTTGTCGTCTCTCTTGATGTACACCAACATATAGGCGTTTGTCTGGCGGCGGATTTGATAAGCTTGGTATTGCTGCTTGGTCATTCTTTCGATCGGTTGCTCAGCCATACCGAAGTTTTCCTCAAACACTTGTCTTTTGGTGACTCTCCAGACCCTGTCGTCATCAAATCTGTACCATTTGTCCGACTCGTCTGGTCTGATCATTGTGTAGTAGTGACCATTGGCAATGTCACCAGCGTGGATCAAGACACCGTGAAGATCATAAATGCAAGGCTCCACCTCTTCACCATTTTGTCTGTCCAAGAAAGGAGAAAGATCAATAGATTCAGGGAATTCATGACGATCGTTGACCTTAGACAAGGTTTCTCTCTCAAAGTCAAAGTCAAAACGTTTCAATTGCAAATGAAGAACAGATGGTAGTTTCTCAAAGATAACACCCTTCTGGGCGTCTTGCATCCCAAAATCAGGAGTGGAGTATTGATTCTCGCCTTCTAAGACTTCAGTGCTGATGTAATCTTGGAAAGACTCGGTCAAGTTGTGGAAGTTCTTGACGTTCAACTGGATATCCCAGAAATCTTCAACTCTTGAGGACTCGTAATCGACATTGATACACTTGATGTAACTCTTCATCTTACCAACGAAAGTGTCGTTCAGTTCTGAATCAACAGAAGTGGACTTCATACTGGACTCCAATCTATCCATCAAGATTCTGTTCAACTCTTGGACATCGTGTTGGGTGAATGACTCAGAGTTATCCCAACCAAAGGATTTGGTCAATTCCTGTGTATCAACAGCATCATCAGAACGTTGAAGTTGATAGAAGATTCTCTGTAGGGCTAAAGGAACACTATTTTCAGGCTTGGCGTCTTCTGTTGGGATTTGGTACACTGCCTTTCTGAAAGACTTGGTGAAGTAATATGACTGTAACAAAGAGTTCAAGTAACAGGTGGCACCCTGGTTGTTAAACCCAACAAACCCTGTTTCAGTCTTCGAGTCGTAGTCTATCAAGTTGTGCCACAAAACACCGGTCTCATCCTTCAGAATCTTGATGTATGCAGTGACATGCAAGGAGTTATCAGCTAACAACGGACCAAAATCTCTTCTAGAGTGTGTTAGATTCTTATAGTCTGTGAAGGTAGAGAACCCCCAATCAGTGGTCATTTTGTTGAATCTCTGATGAGAAGTGTTGACAATGCAGTTCCTTGGGTCGTTTGGATTGGATAAGATGAGTGTGAATTGGGCACAAGTGTACCATTTTGGATCAACAGGGACCTCTGTCTCTTCACCATTGACGATGGCTGTCTTTGTTGGTTGCACTGGAGCAAGGTAAAGGGCAATGTTGTTGCTGCCATTGCCTCTAGGGAAAAGTAGAACTCTGAACCCCTGGCCACCAACGGTGAACACAGGACTGTATGTCTTTTCACCTGATAATCTTGAGAAATTGTTGATCTCCCAGGTGTAACTACCTGTGGCAGTGATAATCTCGTCAGAGATGGGTGGAAGGATTTGATTCTGAACAGATGAGAAGTCTGGGTGTAAACCTTCTTTACCTTCTGACAAGTTAGATGTGATTGATGTGGATTTCTGTGCCCTTGATACATCGTCAAAATCGTCTGTAAGCTCTGATCCTTCTGATTTGAGAGCGTTTCTTTCCGTGTCATGGTCAGCGTTTTCATCATTCGCCACATTCATGGTGATGTCTGCTTGGTTGGCTGGAACCTCTGGCCTGTCGTTGGTTGCTTGAATATCAGTCATTGGTTGATCGATGTTTAAGTTTGACATGTCTTGATATGATTTGGAGGGCAAATGTATGATAGCGGCTAAATGTACTTTGAAATGGGGAAGACAGCGAATAAATAATAGAAATGGTTTAAAATTTTAGAAAAAATTGGAAAAGGACAGTGAATTGATGATCTACAGTTTACCTGATGATGATCTTCTACTCAAGTTTGGACTAATTGGGAAAACAATTGATCTTTTAGTGCCTTTTGAAAGACATTCCCCTTGTTAACACATGAGCATAAATTGTATTTCTACGGATCTTCAAGTTCTCATATTTCCGCGAAGGAGGGATCTGCCACCCGCGCGTGGAATCATGATTATGAGCCTTGGTTTGCCCCTCCCGCTGAGCCTTCAAAGTTCATGTCAACCTGCTTTGTACAAAACCCTGGACCACTAGAAAGAAGCAAGTTACCAAGTAGTGATTTGAATGTTATTGAGTAAGTAATTTCATGTGTGAGTCCAAGTTTCCACCAAAATTTCCTACAAGTTTTGCAAATTTTAAGGAGCTAATAATTATTGAAGTTTCTCAAATGCACGTGATACAAATGCGTATTCGCGCATATGCGATATGGGCCACATTATTAGCGCATCGCAAAATAAATCCTAAAAAAAAAATTTGAACTGACAAAAGAAATTAGTAAAGGAAAGAGGTTAAAAAGATAACAAATCTCTCTTTAAACAAACTTTTGTGATCATTTAACAAGTTGTTGTTATTATATTACAAAATTTAATCCAACAAAAAATAATATCAAACACAAAATGGGTTTAGCCGGTACTAAAGTCAAACAGAAATTCAGTTACGATCCAAGAAACAACAAATGGGCCAACGACACGGATCGTTTTGGTCATCAATATTTAGAGAAATTAGGTTGGAAACCAGGTAAAGGTCTTGGTTTAGTCTCCCATGCAGTCACAACACATGTTAAAGTTGCCCTAAAGGATGATACTGTTGGTTTAGGTGCCAAGTTGGGCAAGAAGCAAAAGAAGGATGAGTTTGATTCTGGCGAATGTGCTGGGTTGGATGTGTTTCAAAGAATCTTGGGGAGATTGAATGGTAGAGAAGAAGAAATTCAAAAAGAATTGGAGATTCAAAGACAGGAGAAATTGATTGGGAAGTTTGGGATCATATTTGTTAAGGGGGATACCTTGACGAGTACATGGGATAAGGATGCTAAGAGATTTGTCACCAAGAGCGAAGAGAAAGTGAAGGTTAAGAGTGAGAAGAAAGAAAAGAGTGAGAAGAAGGAGAAGAAAGAAAAGAGTGAGAAGAAGGAGAAGAAGAAGAAAAGAAGTAGAGAATCGGATGATGATGAAGATGAATCACCAACCAAGAAATCAAAGAAATCAAAGAAAGACAAGAAAGACGAGAAGAAATCAAAGAAAGACAAGAAGAAATCAAAGAAGGAGGACAAAAAATCAAAGAAATCCAAACAAACAGAAGAAGTAACAAGAGAAAGTATGTTGAAACCAAACGAATCTCGTGAATCAACACCAGCTATCACGACAAGATTAAGTATAAGGTCTAAATGGATCAAACAGAAAAGAGCTGCTACTTTAGATGCTAAGGCTCTTAATGAAATTTTCATGGTTACTAATTGATTAAACTTTTAGAAAATAATATACTTGTACACTAGATTCATATTATAATTGCATATCGCCATTCTATTCCAGAGCAATGAAATCGGCTTCTGTGATCTTGGATCTGTCACACATCTCCGAGAAGATACCACCCAACTTGAAAAGGTTGTAAGGAGTGTCAAACTCCATGACCTCACCCTTGTCCAAGACCAAGATCTTGTCGTAGTTCAAGATGGTTTTCAATCTGTGGGCAATACAAAGAATGGAGCAAGCGGCAAACTCGTTGACAATGGTGGATTGGATCTTAGCGTCTGTCTCGTAGTCGACACTGGAGGTGGCCTCGTCCAAGATCAAGATCTTGGAGTTACGGACCAAGGCTCTAGCCAAGGCCAACAATTGACGCTCACCAAGAGAGAAGTTGGCACCGTCATCTTCAACCATTTGGTCCAAGTGGAACTTGTGGAAAGACTTCAACGAGTCACCCTGGGCGTACTCTTGAACACCAACAGCATCGTGCTCAACCAACCATGCCCTTTTCAAGGCATCCCAAAGCTCAGAGTCGGTGGACTTGGAGAACGGATCAAGGTTCTGTCTGATAGTGCCGTTGAACAAGACCGGATCTTGCGGGATAATGGAGAGCTTGGATCTCAAGTCGTTCAACCCAAGTTCAGAGATATCGACGCCGTCAATGGACACTTTACCAGAAGCCAACTCGCTGATTCTGAACAAGGCATTCATGATCGTGGACTTACCAGCACCGGTTCTACCACAGATACCAATCTTCTCCCCAGCACCAACACTGAAGGAGACGTTCTTCAAGACCAATGGGAGACCAGCTCGGTAGGCCAACGAGGCGTTCTCGAATTCAATGGCACCTTGCTGTGGCCAAGAGGGTTCTGGCTTGACCTCGGTGGACTCGTGCTGGGCTTCTTCTGGTAGTGCAAGCGAGTACTCCAACAATCTTTCGGCAGAGTTCATATCGTTCTCCACTTGCGTCATGGATCTCATAAGCAAAGACATCGACGACGAGACCTGGACAATGTAGGAAACCAACAACCCGGACGCCGAACTGGAAATGTCAAAGACACCGAAAGTACACAACAAGGACAACAAGAGCGTCATCAAGGCACTGATGAAGTCCAATCTGGTGGACAACCATCTCTGGTTGGACAAGGTGAGGTAGTAGGCCGAGTTCATCTTGTTGATCAAGCCCTCAAAGTGGAGGAGGAACCTCTCGGTGCTGTCGTAGGACTTGACAATCTTCATGCCGCTCAAGGACTCGTTGAAGTGGGAGAAAACAAAGGATCTGTTCACGGCTTCCAAAGTTTTGAGGTCCAAAGCGGAAGGTAGGTAGTAGACGAAGAAGCAGTAGTAAAGCAGCACGGCGAACGGAATGACAATTAAGAACCAAGGAATGTAGCAACCGGCAAGAATCACAGTGGCAACGATCAAGGCAGTGCTCGTGATCAATAGACGAAGCTGTTCGATTAAGTTGGTGTCAATGGTGTCCACGTCCTTGGTGAATCTGTTCAAGATACGGCCGATCGGCGTGATGTCCATGAACCACATTGGCGCCTTGAGCAATCGGGCACTGCTCATGTTGAACAAGTTCAACCCAGCCAAGTTGTTGACGTACGCGAGCAAGGAGTAGAGCATCAAGAACACAAAGAAGGAGACAACACACACAACAACGTAGATCGCCGTGTACGAGCTGTCCTTGAACTTGAACTTGTCTTCCAACCAGTAAGTCAACCAAACCGAGGAGAACACCTGGATGAAACCAGCCAAGGCGACACAGATCCCAAACACAGGAATGATACCGTGGTGCAACTTACCGGAACCAAGCAAGAGGTACTTCAAGTACAAGTTCAGAGTGCTGATGTGGAAATCTCTCGACTCAGACTTGTCCTCGCCAGCAGCAGCAGTCTTCTCCTCCTCGTCACTACCGGCCTCGTGGTGGTCTTCTTCTCCTTGTCTTTGAGTTCTGATTCTGGAAATCTCAGTTCTCTGTCTCTCCAATTCCAATTCCTCCTCCTCTTCTCTTTCCTTCTCCTCCTCTTCGGCGGCACTTTCCTCATCTGAGGCACTGGTCTTGGAGAATTCCATCAAATTGGCAAAGGCAGCGCTTCTGGATAGCAATTCGTCAGCGGTACCAACATCGATTGAACCGGAACCGTCCAAAATCACAACACGGTCTGCAGAATCGATCAAACTCAACTGATGCGTGGCCAATAATCTCGTCTTGCTGGACAAGATACCGTTGATACACTCACTCATAATATGCTTGCCGACTCTGGCATCCACAGCACTCAAAACGTCATCCAAGAGAATGATATCACGGTCAGCGTACACGGCTCTGGCCAAGTTGATTCTGGCCTTTTGACCTCCGGAAAGAGTGATACCACGTTCACCGACTTCGGTCTGATCACCTTCTGGAAGGTTGGCGAAATCGACATCCAAGGCACAGGCAGCAACAATCTCGTTGTACTTCTTCTCATTCCACTCGGAACCGAACAGCACGTTCTCTCTGATAGTGGCGTTTTGCACCCAGGGATAAGAGCAGAAAGTCAAAGAACCGTACACTCTGGTGTCACCGTCAAGCTGCTTCATAGACCCGTCAATGGCATTAAGAAGCGAAGTCTTACCGGTACCAATGGACCCGGTGATGACGATCAATTCCCCCTTCTTCACTTTGAGATCGATGTGCTTCAAACCTGGGAAGGTCAAGTCCTCGGCGTCGTCTTCTTCAATACTAGCAGCAGCAACATTAGCTTCTTGCTTCTCGGCCTTCTTCTTCAATCTGAGTCTTTCCCAGAACTTGGTCTTTGGCTTGAAGTCCAAAACCCTCTCAGGCTCAGAAGAGTCCCATTGGAACGTGGAGTTGGTGATCTCAATGGCGTTACTGGAATCGTTCAGAGGCAATCTCTGCAGAGTCTGTGTGGATTCTTCGGCTTGTAGGAAGAGAGCAACCTTGTCCAAAGCGATTTGGGCGTCGGTGTTCAGAGCAACGGAAATAGGCAACAAGTTCAAAGGCATTCTCAACAAGTTGAACAAAGTGATGGCGGAGAACACGTTGTAGGATGTGAATCTCTTGGAGGTGGCCTTGTCGTAGTGCAACCATAAGAACACAAACATAGTACCGATGATCGTGACAGTGGCAGTCCCCGCGTTCAAAAGAGCCTTGATGATTTGCATCTTCAAGATGTACTTCTTCTCGGTGGTTCTGTAGGCCTTCACGTTGTCCTGGTACGGTGTTTCCCACGAGTAGAACTTGATCATTCTCAAGTTGTTGATGATCTCGGTGATGGCGTGGACTCTCTTGCCGATAAAGACGTTCGACTTACGTCTCAAAATCTTCAACTTTCTGTTGCACCACATCACACACACGACGTAGATCAAAACGGTGCCAACACCAACCACACAAGGCGCACCAAGGTTCACCGCTAGAATGATAGTGGCAACACTGAAGGCAATGGGGAAAGCCCACATGAAATGGAACGTACCGATGGCAAAATCGATACGGGCCAAGTCTGTCATCGTCATCATGTTGATGGTGGAGTTTGGATACTGGGTCTTGGCTCTGGCTGAGAGACGGAACGCCTTCTTGTAGATCACGTTGGTCAACACACCTTTGGTCTGAGCACCAACCAACATAGAACTGTGAAAGAAGGTGGAAATCATTAGAGAGGCGAAGATCAACATGCAGGCAATACCGATTGGGAACCCCACAGCCTTCCCCATGTCCTTGGTGCCCTCCAGATCCTTCGTGTTGATGTACTTGATCAAGGCTCTGACCATTAGCGGCATTGTGATCTGCGTGGAATCAGCAATCACTTTGGAAATACCACCAGCGAGCCAGAATCTTTTATAAAAGGTCTTACTGATGGCCTTGAAGATGAGATAACTCCCGTACGCCTCATCCGGGTGCTCCCCGTAGTGCTTCTGGGACATTTCTGACAAGATATTCTCAAACCTCTCTGTCATGGTCTCCACGGAGAGTTCAGTCCCGCCAATCTGGTAGAGATCCTCATTCTCAATTCTTCTGGAGTAACCGATGTTGATGATATTACTGACCCAGTGGAATGTGAGGAAAGAGAGGATGTTGGCTGACAAGAACGGATACTCCTTTTCGTTCTGCACTAGCGGTGTAGCCTTACTTCTGAAAAGAAACCTGATGATCGGGTTGGTCTTTCTCAAAAGGATCCTGGATTGTAACTTTTGGTGTTGTTCAAGCTGTTTCTCTTTCTCCTTCCCAGCATTTCGGGCTTCAATGTTTGTGGATTCTGTGGTTGTTGAGACTGTTCTATCAATCACCAGTTGGTCCTCTTTGTTGTCGTTGCTCATTGGGTTCTTTTTGTGGTTTTTCAAAGTTATAGCGGCAGATGAGTTTAGCAAAAAAAAAAAAAAAATATGAAAGATTACAGGGAAGTTTCAAAAAGATAGATAGATAGTTAGCAAGTATGAGTTTTCAACAATAGTTGTCTTGTCAAAAGAGTATCATGATAGTGCTATCCCTGATAAAGGGTCTCAAGAGAAAAAAAGGATACGCTTTAGTTATATATGAAATCGGATTGTATCTCAACTATTTGCTTGAACGATGCGATGGAGATGAGTTTTCAACCGCTCCGCTCCGCTCGGGTTTTTGTCCAAATCCAGTTTAACCCCGTCTTGTGGAACGGTCCAGTGTCCTAAAGAGGAAATAAGCCCGAAATCCGATATGACGCGGGCAGCTTACAAATTCCTGTACACAAAACCGCAGAATTACGGCTGAAACTCAAAAGTCTTGAATTCTGGAGACTGCAGTATGGTCACATGACCGCTCATTTGTCTCTTTCAGTGCATATCAATCTAACTTCAATTCAAATGTATACAAAATCACGTTTAAGCAAAGTACTTCAAGATGGAGGCGGATAACTTACCGGAAGCAGTTTGGGCCTTGAAACCTTCAATCAAGATGGCCTTAGCAGCGGCAGCATCAACACCGTTAACCTTAGCAGCGTATTCAGCCAATTGTTCGTCATCGAAAGAATCAATCAAGAAGTTGATTTCGTTTTCAATGGCTTCAGCGTTGGCAGCGTCACCGAAGAAGTCGTTGTCCTTAGCGGCGTTTCTTAAGGCTCTCTTGTTCTTCTTCTTAGCAGCCTTGGCGGCTTCCTTGTTCTTCTTAGCACCAGCCTTAGCGGCTTCAGCTTCGGCAGCGGCCTTAGCAGCGGCTTCAGCGGCTTCAGCTTCAGCCTTAGCCTTAGCTTCGGCGGCGGC
>JAKTWX010000037.1:42631-63900 GCA_030582275.1 Waltiozyma pijperi
CGTCATCATGTTGATGGTGGAGTTTGGATACTGGGTCTTGGCTCTGGCTGAGAGACGGAACGCCTTCTTGTAGATCACGTTGGTCAACACACCTTTGGTCTGAGCACCAACCAACATAGAACTGTGGAAGAAAATGGAAATCATTAGAGAGGCGAAGATCAACATGCAGGCAATACCGATTGGGAACCCCACAGCCTTCCCCATGTCCTTGGTGCCCTCCAGATCCTTCGTGTTGATGTACTTGATCAAGGCTCTGACCATTAGCGGCGTTGTGATCTGCGTGGAATCAGCAACCACTTTGGAAATACCACCAGCGAGCCAGAATCTTTTATAAAAGGTCTTGCTGATGGCCTTGAAGATGAGGTAACTCCCGTACGCTTCATCCGGGTGCTCCTCGTAGTGCTTCTGGGACATTTCTGACAAGATATTCTCAAACCTCTCTGTCATGGTCTCCACGGAGAGTTCAGTCCCACCAATCTGGTAGAGATCCTCATTCTCAATTCTTCTGGAGTAACCGATGTTGATGATATCACTGACCCAGTGGAATGTGAGGAAAGAGAGAATGTTGGCTGACAAAAAAGGATACTCCTTTTCGTTCTGCACTAGCGGTGTGGCCTTACTTCTGAAAAGAAGCTTGATGATCGGGTTGGTTTTTCTCAAAAGGATCTTGGATTGTAACTTTTGGTGTTGTTCAAGCTCTTTCTCTCCCTCTGTGGATTCCGTGGTTGTTGAGACTGTTCTATCAATCAGCAGTTGGTCCTCTTTCTTGTCGTTGCTCATTGTAAAGATCAGAAATGGAGATGGGTTCTTTTTGTGGTTTTCAAAGTTATAGCGGCAGATGAGTTTAGCAAAAAAAAAAAATGAAAGATTACAGGGAAGTTTCAAATGGATAGACAGATAGTCAGCAAGTATGAGTTTTCAACAAAATAGGTGGCTTGTCAAAAAGAATATCTTGATGATACTATTCCTGATATAGATTGGTCCCAAGCAAAAAAAAAAAGGATACACTTCAGTTATTATATATGAAATCGGATTGTATCTCAACTATTTTCCAACCGCTCCGCTCCGCTCGGTTTTCTGTCCAAATCCAGTTTAACCCCGTCTCATGGTACGGTCCAGTGTCCTAAAGGGGAAATAAGCCCGAAATCCGATATGAAGACGCGGGCAGCTTACAAAATTCCTGTACACAAAACCGCAGAATTTTTCAGAACGGCTGAAACTCCGTTCATTAAGCACCTATAAAATTAATACCAACTACAATACTTCAATTCAAATGTATACAAATCACGTTTAAGCAAAGTACTTCAAGATGGAGGCGGATAACTTACCGGAAGCAGTTTGGGCCTTGAAACCTTCAACCAAGATGGCCTTAGCAGCGGCAGCATCAACACCGTTAACCTTAGCAGCGTATTCAGCCAATTGTTCGTCATCAAAAGAATCAATCAAGAAGTTGATTTCGTTTTCAATGACTTCAGCGTTGGCAGCGTCACCGAAGAAGTCGTTGTCCTTAGCGGCGTTTCTTAAGGCTCTCTTGTTCTTCTTCTTAGCAGCCTTGGCGGCTTCCTTGTTCTTCTTAGCACCAGCCTTAGCGGCTTCAGCTTCGGCCTTGGCCTTAGCAGCGGCTTCAGCGGCTTCAGCTTCAGCCTTAGCCTTGGCTTCGGCGGCGGCTCTGGAACCAGCTTCTCTTTCCCACTTCTTACGCTCTTTTTCTTCCTTTTCTTGTTGCTTGAACAATTTGATTCTTGGATCTTCAGAAAGAGCACGCTTGACCAATTCGACTAAACGGGCATTGTCCTCGGTCTTCTTCTTCTTTCTGGCAGCAACGTTCTTACGCTCGATGTAACGCTTGTGGTCTCTGTTGGAGGAATCGTCTGGCACATCTTCGTCGAGGAATTCAAAAGATCTCCACGAGTCGAAGTTGTAGAAGAAAGAGTAGAAGGCGTCAACCTCGGACTTTGGAGAAGACATGTCACCCAACTTTGGAACTGGCTGCTTCTTGGAGAATCTACCTTCGGCTTCAAACACTGGGGTCCAGGCTTCGATGAAGTCGTATTCGGACTTTGGAGAAGGTGGCAAGACATCGGCGCCTTCGTCAACAGAGTCGAATTGTTGACGCTTGCCGGAGTCAGCCAAGGTTTCGTAGGCCTTTTGGATGATCTTGAAGAACCCGTCTTGGTCCAAGCCACCCTTAGCGGACTTCTTATCTGGGTGGTGCTTCAAGACCTGCTTTCTGTGAGCACGTCTCAATTGGTCTTCGGTGGCTCTCCATCTCAAGTGGGAGATACCCAAGACGGCGTACAAGTCAGCGGTCTTCCACTCTCTTGGGTCGTGGAGTAGCAAGGCGGCGTCCTGTTCTTCGTCACCCAAGTCGGCGTCTTCGTTGGTTTCGTCGACGGTCGAGACGTTCTTTTCAGCTTCGATCTTTTCGTACTCAGACCAGGTGTGGCCTCTTAAAGAACGGGTGGCGTGGGCTAAGAAGTAGCGGCCGACTGGTTCAATTGGTCTTCTGACTGGGGCAGAGAACTTGGCGGTGGCCTTGAAGTTTTCGGCACCGAAGTTGGATGGTAAGACTGGTAAAGACATCTTTGCGTGATAACAAGTAACGAAAGTCCTCTTGTTGGGTGTGGTCTGGGTATTGTTGAGGTTGTTCTGGCGTCAAATTTATTATATTTTCAGCTGCTGTCGAAAATTTTCCGATTTGAGAAATTCGCGGCCAACAGCGTATAAATATTATAATTTATACGCGGGCGGCTAATCGATTCCATGTCTCTCTTCATAATTTCACCCTTGTTAACCCAAAAGCAAACCTCTATAATCTCTATGACCTCACAGAAGCAAGAACTCCATCTTTTCAGTGGGAACGCCATCATCCCACACAAATCGCTCACCAAATCGCACCTTTTCACAACTATCAGTCACGTTCAAGGCACATCGCCAACTTGGTTAGTGAACTATTTAATCGACAATGCTCTGTATGACACATGTCTGCTGAATGAGGGCCAGTCAACCAGATCCAGTGTCAAATCCGGCGTGGTGTTCATCTCTTTGATCAATGACTCCAAGACGTATGAAGCTGGATTGAAGAAACTAGGTGTCGATCTTAAGTCCGTTCCGCAATTCAAGTTCATTGATCTCTTCACTGATCTTTTCACAAAAGTGCAACCCCAAGAACCACAATCAATCGCCAAGTTATTTGACTCTGAAGTGTTCCCACACATCTCCAAGACAAAAAAGCCAATCATATTCATCGAAGGCTTAGAATTGCTCCTGTTATCAACTCAAATCACCTCTATCCAATTACTCGGCTATCTCTCCCAGCTGACCTCCTTATCCAAATCCCTATTCCTCATAACGCCATCAGATTCAGAGCTACATGACATAACCACCATCAACACCCAATCCTCCCGCCAGCACCAATACCATGACTTCCTCATCAGAGTCTTGCATCGCACCAATTTGAACATCGCCTTAAGACCTTTGTCCACTGGGAAGGCTAAGGATGTCACTGGGACTTTGACTATATCTAGGGGTTCTGTTCCATTTGAAGGTTTGGATGGGTTGGAGATTTTGGAAAGAGAATATTTGTATTTGGTCTCTAGAGATAATAGTGTTAAGTTATTCTTTAGATAAAAGAGCTGTGTAAGATCTTGACACAAAGTATAGGAAGTATGTCTTCAAAGTTCAAAAATCTAGCTTAGCTTCAATTGGTACGTGCCACAAAATCCTCAGAAAATTCATCAGGTCAATGTTTTTTGAAGAAAATTGGACTTATGTAAGATCTTAGTCAGCATTATTACACCTAGGTGAACAATATGTGATCTGGCCGGCCGAGAACCCGGGACGGGCCTATATATTATTTAAATATTGACGGTTTTGTGTAACATAATATATTAGAGATTCGGTATATAAATATTCCTACCACGATTGTCATACCACGCGATCAGCTTATCGGGAAATAGTTTATAACAAAGTACCATCAGCAGCTCCCCGACGTAGTGATGCTTCCAGTAATTTATTTTGATCCGATTTTTATCATGAGCCATGTAATGTCTGAAACATTTTATAAAGAAAAAAATTTTGAACGTCATATGAGCGTCAGCTAATTATTTATTATATATTATAATATATTTTGATTTGGGACGTCCTAGATCATCAGCTTCTAATTCTTCAATAATTATTGTGTTAAGCTTAATTATAATATATTTGAAAAAAAATATATAATTAATTTATAATATTTTTACATATATATAAATAATATTAACATAATATAATTAATATTTATATATAATTATATTATTAGATAAATATTATTAAATATAATATTGAGTACTTGCAGCTGTACGTTACAATATTTACACTATATATATTTATATTATAATAAGCAAAACACGTATATAGCTCTTGTACTATATTATACAACGAAATATTATAAATTATTTTAATTAATTATTATATAATGGCCCCAATTTAAATTATAAGTTAAGCCTGCACAGAGCTCGGTTTAAATATGTCATAAATTTTACACATGAGCTATAACAATATTTGATGATCGACGGAGTCTCAAGCTGGGACATTATATGTGTATGATATTTATTAATTAATATCTCTTGATCCCAACTATAAGAGTGAATCCCATCAGGAAACCCAAAGAAGCGAAAGCCAAAGTGATGAAACTGGAGTTTGGATTGTAAACAAATTCATAAATCGAAGTTGAAAATTTCCCTAAATTATCAGAAAGACAATTCCATAACTTTCCCCAGAAGGATAATTGATTACCAGCATCTTCTCTATCTTCTTGTGAGGTGTCGGAACAGTTGGCAATCATCAATTCAACGTGATGTAAATCTTCAAAGTCTGAGAGTTTGATGGCTTTCATTAGATCGAATTCGGTGTTCAATGGGGCAAGATTGTGATCTGGATCATAATAGAAGAAATGATATTGATCCAGTAATGATTCTGCTTGAAGTTGTTCCTGTTCCTTATTCTTATCTGGGAGAAGATTCAATTTGGAGTATATCTCAAGTTTCAAAAGGTCCAATAGTTTCAAGTCGTCAGTTTCATCCACGCCTTCGTTGATTATCATGCTGATCTTGTGCACTCTGAGCGAGTCTTTGAGTCTAACTTTGAACACGATGGTCTTCCGATGAATGTAGTACCTGGTGCGTGAGAGAGATTCTTGTGATAAGATCCGTTTGAAGTTTGAAGGCTTGAGCGTGTTCATCTTGGATGTGCGTGATCCTGTGTCCGAAAAGTTATCAGAATGTCTTCTCACTGTGAAGGATGAGGACTTGCGTGAGTTGGAGTTTGATAGGATCATTTGGTTCAAAGAAGCCTTACGTGAGTTCAAATGAGCCGTGGAGCTTGATGTGGATCTTGGAAGACGTGGTGTTTGCGATCTTGAATGGCCTGGAGATTTGATGACCGATGTTTCAAACAATTGGATGTCTTCTGTTGATTTCTCCAAACTTGACCAGAACCTATCCCAAACTGGCGTGAACATAGATGAGGAAGATTTAGTTCTGAGATTGATCTCATCCAAGGTCTTAGTGTCGTATGAGGACTTGTCAAAATGTTCAAGTTTGCCCAACTCGGAAAGCATCTCATAGATCAACTGTAACACACTCACGACACCTATGATCTCCTGCGTCTCATGCTGAAGGTCAATGACTGGCAAGTTGAGGAAGTTCCCCTTGTACATCAACTTCAAAGACGAAGCAATGTTGAAGTCGCTAGAGGCAAACTCAGGCTTTGGAGTCAACACTTTGGCAACGGTGCAAGTCCTTGGATCATAACCCTTGGCGATGACACGTGAGCAGATATCCTTACTTGTGAAGATACCAATGACTTTTTCATTGCCCTTTGTGCCATCCTTGACCAATAGAGCTGTGATGTGGTTCTTGGCCATGAGTTTCGCAGCGTCATAGACAGAGGAAGTGGAACTGACGTAGATCACAGGACTATGCTTACCGAATTTGAAGATCTTTGCAAGAGTTGGGATTTGGATCACCTGTTGTAAATTCTCAACATCCTTGACAATTCGCTCTGCGTCCTTGGTATGTTTCTCTTTGAATTCAGACTCAACGTCTTTCAACAAGGAAGTCAACTTCTTGGCGTTCACAGACACGCGATCAAGGCGTAGCATTGCTTGATAGAAGCATTTCGTGATGTCAATGACCCCCAGAATGCTCTCATTGTAATCTTTCAAAGGCAAATGTCTTATGTTCTTATCAACCATCACAGACAAGGCCTCAGTTATTGGCGTGTCCATGTAGAGGATCGTTGGTGTCTGCGTCATGATGTCCTTTGCTCTTGTGATGTTGGAGTCTAGACCCTTTCCAACAACACGCAACCCTATGTCTTTGGTGGTGATCAACCCTTTGATGGTTGAATTTGAGTCTAAAGAAACACTGGTATCCTCAACTAGTACACAGTGCAGGGACTTCTTGGCCATGAGGTTTGCCACATCTCTGATTGAGTCGTTCAAGGAGCAATATAAGGGTGTATCTGGGTTCAAACTGACAATGGCTCCTTTTCTTCTGATACTGTTATGATCTGAGGACATTGAATAAATAAATTGCCACTAGTATTAGTTATAATATTGGAAGTGTCGTATGATTTAATGGGCGGCAAGCACGGATGTCAATTAGTGAAGCTGATCTAAAGCTGTGCCTGTTGAGTGATATAATAAAATAAAGGTCTAATGTCTAACAGCTGTCAGTGGCTTGTGTTAGATGTTGGACCTTGGAGGAATAAATGGGGTATGAGACTGAAGACAAAACAGATCAATTCACTGGTTACTAGTGTGCTAGTACTGTACTAGAGATCTGAATGTTGTTGAAAGGATCACTTTAAAATTATAAATAATTCCACAAGCTAATATTATTATTATTATTATTAATTCGCCACCGCCAATTTCCAAATCTGATAAACAAAGTCCAACTGAATTTACCTGATACGAAAAACGCGGAGTTAGATCAATATCACATAATCGAGATTGATTGATTAAGCGGAGCTAGCCTCAAAAAAGTGACACATAAATTCCTGAGATACAACCGGAAATATGTGGCACGTGACATACGAATTAAGAAACAATCCACCCCGGATCTCACCTGTCACCGTATCGGACCGGACCGATACCGGGAATCATCGAGTTTTGCCGCAAGGATTTGACAGTTTACTAGTACTAGTGTTACAACCATATTTGTCCAAATTTCTAAATAAATCAGTGAATTTATTATAAGCACAATTATACTGTTGTTAACCATTAATTAAGACAACCACCCAGTGGTTATATATCATTACACCAGCTCTTCCTTCTTTCAACTGGAATCATGACCGAGATATGTATGGAGCCATTCAATTGGAGTACTTGCATGTATTTGAATTTTGAAGCCATATGAATGATTCACGAGCCACAAAGCCATTTGAAGCTGAGAATCGGAATACATGAGCAATATGAGCAACAACCAATACATGTTGAACAAAACACAAAATATTACAGCTTATATCATCACAAACACTACTTATAAAATTAGAGATATGTTATCTAAATTTGTTCATTTAGCTTCCGGCGAAGTAATTAATTAATTTGAATTTAGGACATGTCCTGGACCCTGGTACGCAGTACGCGGTACGCGGTACGCGGTACACGGTACACGCCTTTTACCCAGCGGAATTTGACAGACAAGCAGGCAGCGGTTGACGGTCCGGTCGTCATCCAAAACGGGACATGGCCTCTGATAAGAAGCTTTGAAAATTGTGCGGTAGTACTGTAGAGCAGCTGCTTGCAGAAATGATTAATATTTGATCGATATTGTTCGACGAAGTTGTTAGCTAGCTTGTTGAAAGAAATGCAGAACTTTTGATGAACTACTTTACACACTCATTTCACCAACATTATTATTATTATTAGCATTCTCTCCTTCTGCATTTGCCATCTTATCACCAACATCTAGTTATAACTGACTAACTGACTAACCACCTGCATCATGAAAGGAGTCCGTTCGAATTCCACATCCAGAAAGCCAGCTACTCTTCAAGATGCGCTCTCGATATCGCTTGGTCTCTCTTCATCCTTTGGTAACGGCAGCACAGCTTCCATATCGTCGCCACCACCGCCACACGGAGGTTTCACCAACAGAGACTCCTTGAACTTATCGCATAACATTGACAATTATCTCTCACGCTCTTTCGCAGGGAGCTCCATCTTCAACAAGCATCCAAACAGCGGACAGCCCATCCTCACAGACGCCGATGACGAATTGGAGGGGCAAACTGAGTTTATTGCTGAGAACGACGAGTATTACAGTAAGAACCAGTCTTCTTCTTCTTCGTCTGCGTCGCCTATAGGAGTTATTGATGAAGAGACAAACCTTCTCCAATCAGAGCCAACATATTCTGCATACTCACAGCCACAACAGCAGCATCATCAACATCAATCTTATTCATACGCTTCGACTCCAACTCAAGCGTCAAACTCAGGCGTTTTAGAGATCGATTTCGAATCTCAAACCGTCGTCAAGCAGTCATCGATGTCTGTGGCGTTCCAAGAAATCAAAAACGACCTAACGGTTCCCAATGTCCTAAGCTACACACCAGCGGTTGTTCTCGGGACATTGCTCAACATTCTTGACGCCCTTTCCTACGGGATGATCATCTTCCCGATCAGTGACGCTGCGTTCTCGGGGTTATCCAATGCCGGTCTCTCGATGTTCTATGTGTCCTGTGTCATTTCACAGGTTTTGTTCTCTATGGGTTGGTCCCAGTTCAAAGCTGGGATCGGAAGTGAGATGATCGAAGTGACTCCGTTTTTCCACTCCATGGCGTTGGCGATTCTGAAAGAATTAGGCGGCGATGCTGCTGACCAAGACGTTGTTATCTCCACCACGATCACCACTTACGCCCTAAGTTCTGTGATCACAGGGTTGATCTTCTTTTTGCTGGGGTACTACCGTATGGGGGAATTGGTGGGGTATTTCCCAAGACACATCTTGGTTGGCTGTATTGGTGGTGTGGGGTATTTCTTGATCATCACCGGGATCGAGATCTCTGGTGGGACAGGTCCGTTGGCATACAGTTTGGACTACTTTTGGAAATTGTTAGAACTCAACACTTTCTGTAAGATTTCCCTCGCTGTGGCTGTCACTGTGGCTTTGTTGTTGATCCAATTGAGATTGACCAACTCGCTGGTGTTGCCTTCTTTCTACATCGGCGTCCTTGTGTTGTTCCATTTCATCATCATCGTGATGCCAAGTCTAACTTTGGAAGATGCTCGTAAGGCCGGCTACTTGTTCGACACCTCGGCCAACTCCAATGAATCCTGGTACGAATTCTACAAGCTGTACCGTTTGAACATTGTTGATTGGTGGCTGGTGGTCAAACAGGTTCCCACGATTTTGGCGTTGACTTTCTTTGGGATCTTGCATGTTCCCATCAATGTCCCGGCGTTGGCTGTTTCCACGAAGCAGGAGAACGACGTCAATGTCGACAGAGAGCTGATTGCGCACGGGATGTCAAACTTGGTTAGTGGTCTTTGCGGCTCGATCCAGAACTACCTGGTGTACACGAACTCTTTGCTTTTCATCAGAGCCGGTGCTGATTCCCGTGTTGCTGGGCTGATGCTGGCCGCTGCCACGTTTGTCGTGCTGGTCTCAGGGTCCGTCATTGTGGCTGTGATCCCTGTGTGTGTTGTCGGGTCCTTGATCTTCATCCTTGGGTACGAATTGCTGAAGGAGGCGCTCTGGGACACGAGAAACAAGACGGGCAAGTTTGAATATTTCACCATCGTGGTAATCGTGGTCACTATGGGTGCCTATGATTTCGTGGGCGGTGTGTTTGTTGGGGTGCTACTGGCGTTTGTTGGCTGTGTCGCTGATCAAAGCCGCACGCCTGTTGTGAGAAAGGAGTTCACGGGGGAGATTGCCAGATCCACCGTCATGAGACACTCCTTGCAGGACTCCTTCCTGAGCAAGATTGGTAAGCAGATCTACGTCTTGAAGCTACAAAGTTACCTGTTCTTTGGCAGTATTGGCGGCTTGGAGAAACGTATCAAGTCGCTGTTCGAGTCGCAGGAAATCAGATACCTGATCTTGGACTTCACCAGTGTGTTGAATGTCGACTTCTCCGCGTCCGAAGGGCTCAACAGAATCAAGAAAGTTGTCTTTGAACACGGCGCGTTCTTGATTATCTCGCTGGGGGACGACAAGATCTATGCCAAGCTGGACAAGGTGAATCTTTTCGACTCGAACCTGAAGCTGAAGGTTTTCAAAGAGTTGAACTCCGCCTTGGAATGGAGTGAGAACGAGTTCCTCCTGAAATACAAAGCCTACAAGTCGTCAACTAAGGGCAACCCAGACTCTTTTGGAGACGACTATGAAGAGCCTTTGATTGACTCCCAATTCATCGAAGCACAGCCAGCTGCCTCTACGACCAGAACCAACAGCACACACTTGCCAATTAACACCCCAAGAAACACCAATTTCCTCCGTGAGGCCTCACATTACCTCAAGAAAGAGAACAACATCAACGTGCAGCTATTACAAACCACACAGACCGCCTCAACTTCTCCTAAGAAGGACAGCTCCAACTTCTCCAAACTGTTCCTTTTCTCCAGTCAAGCATACACTTCTCAACTGACGTATAAATTCTGGGAAGATCTGATCCACAAGTTCCAAAGACAAGCCATCCATAAGGGCGACAGACTGTTCACCGACGGCGAGGACTTCGTCATGCTCATCGACACAGGGTCCATCAATGTCTCCCACTGCATCAACGGCAAGAAAGAGTACACTTCTCAAGAGACTTTCATCTCGAGAACCCTATTCGGTAGAGTGGAAGGCATGGCCAACAGCACTGACCAATTGATAGTCACCGCTAAGAGAGACTCCACGGTTTGGGTCTTACACTCTGACGCCCTTGCTGAGGTTAAAAGCCAACATCCTGCTTTGTTTATTGAATTGTTGTTGGTTTTGAACAAGGTCAATGAGAAAAGAGGAAGATTGGTCACTGGTAACACTTTGATGAGTGCCTAAGATGCCAGAACCTTATACAATAATTTATAATTTATATTAACAAATTAGAAAATAAAATGATAACCACGTGTGAAATATCAAAAGGATCCGCAACCGCGGTTCGAACTCCGGGTCGTAATTATTAATAATGATCGGCGCTCAATTCAAAAGATCTTCGCAAAAACGCAGTGCCGTACTTAATTTTTTTTTAAGGATTTGCTACAACTTATTATTTAACGAAATTCATGAAATTAAGTCTTATTTGCTTTCCAATACTCATGTTTAGGTACACAGAGAGCTTCAATTAAAGATATCAACAAAATGAATTTCAAACTCACCTACAGCAAGATAATAATACTAACGATGTTGTTATTTATCTTCCCATTTTTGACACTATCACAGGGTGTAACCAAGGGCCCCTGGCTCACTTGTGACTACTGTGATTCACATATCGAAGTTGAAACCACACCAAATCAACTCCTCGAACATAACTCTTCATTCCAGGGAGAATTACGAGTCTTCAAACCTTCTGAAATCTTCCCGCTTATCAACGGAACGCTCGATGAATCCATCTTACCTTCAATCACAAACTACACAGATTGGAGGAAAAACCAAACATTATGGGAGCTTAAAGACGCTTTAACTTGGGGTTGGTTCAGTACTGAAACCAAAGCGATCAGTTTCAACTGGGGGGAGCAATCAGCCAGTTTTCATGGAGGTTCATTGCTGCATAAGGTCAATCAAACTGCGCCTTTCAATGAATCCACCATACAGACGTACAGTGTGAATGAGACAATTGGTACGAAGAGTATCTTCACCGTTGAGAATCCGGGTTTTTATTGTGCTCATTTGACACAGTTCAACGATGAAGCCGAAATCAACGCGAGAGTTCACATAGTTGCTTATTACCGTGAAGATTTCTCCAAAATTAAAGAGCTTTACTCTTTGAAAGTCGCAATTATATGCGCAGCTATGGGCCTTGGGGCTTTGATCGTATCGATGCTCTACAATTTCGAGAAATGGGTCTTTGATTTTATGGGTGAAGAAGCGGCAGGCAAGCCATGTAATCGCACGTGGTTGCAATACTTCAAATGGTACGGCACAGAGGTGTTCCACGATTCGAAAGGATACATTGTTTGCTGTGTTACGCTGTTCCTCAGAGTTTGGCTTAAAGCGAACTACCAAACAGACATCGACTGGAACATACACTCATTGGGAGACATCACAGGGACTTTAGCTTGGAAGTTCGTCCTTGATAAAACCTTGGTTGTGCTGTTCTTGCTCTCAATGGAGTACTATGTCCTGTACCTGCCGTACTTGGTCTCCATAACGCCACCACCGCAAGCACCTGCGGATTACAGATGGCTGAGAGGAGTTCCGTTATTGTGCTCCTTCTATATCTTACTCTTCATCGTCCCGTTGGCTGTTTACCCTCCTTTGATCCATAGAGCGATGCGGATGAGTCTAGGTCCTGTTTTTGCGTCTCTGTTTTGGGAGTACCATCTTGAAGACTGGTTGGAATTTTCTCTGTTTCTCTGTTCGTTCTTTTGCTCATTGCATATCGGTTTATTTATCCCAGACTATTGTGAATGGGCTTATGGGTTCTTAGAGCACCGCTGGTACCGCCGGTGTGTTAGACTCGATTGTGAGAAGGGGTTGCAAGTTCCAGTGGTTGATGCTGATGATGTTGGATCCATGAAGGTAATGTCTCTCTCCAAAAGTTCCTGGGCGGGCCTTGTTCTCCTCACGTTATCAAATGCAAATGTTTACTTCATGGTTTTTAATCTTGATATGATTCATGAATTCCGGTACTTTGGAGTTTATGATAGATATTTGCAGCATCTCATCACCAAGGACTGGATCGTTTGTGTCCTATTCCGGGAAAATTTGACTTTAGGGTCTGCCCTTTTGGCAATGTTGTGTTTGGATGCCTTGCGGCTTGTCTATATCTTTTTTAAGGGCCATGATGTTTATAAGCTGTGTAAACAGGCAGGCTATATATTATTTTGGATTTGTTGAATCAATTTCAGCTTAAATATAAATATTTATAATTTTAGGCCTAATATGATAACGTAATCACAGTGCATGAGATTATATAATAACAAGCGCCTAGCTTATATAATATTTAATACGCGCGTACAATAGCTCAATGTACGACTATATAAATAAATCGTTTAATAATTTTTGATATAATTAGCCGCCAACTAGAATAATTTCCGATTGACCACAAAACCAATTCTTGGGCCGCCAGATTATTCGCCAGCTGCTGTCATCGTTCCAGATGAACAACCCAGCCAATACAATAACCAAAACATTTAAAAGACAGAGATCAATGATGCCATGCGAATAGTCTATATAGCATGTGGTACTTGCTTGGTATCCTTTGTCATCCTCCCCCCACACCCAATTGCTATTGAACCCACAATCTATCACTTCATAAATTTGCTATTATAAGTTCTTTCTCATACATCTGAACTTGAAACCGCTGAAAGTTCCGTACCAAACACCAGTTGCCCACTATATTTGATGCATTCTTTTACGAAAAAGGACTTAACTGAGCTTTCCTTGCATACAGCCAATTTCCTGTTGCTGGTTGGCATTTCAATCATTCACCCTGCAGGCAGAGATCGGCTTGTTCGGATTCTTATCTTAAAGCTGTTGAAATTTGGCGTGGAAGTTTGGTTATATTGGAGTTTCTTTCCACAGAACTACCTAATACCTGACGACGAAAGTGTGATCAATGCCTTCATGATGAATCGAAGACATAGGAGAAAACTTTGTATGCTTTTCACTGTATTCGTAGTCGACGGTGTCCTAAGGATCTTTTCAGCTACAGTCGAGTACTGGCGCGATGACCAAAAGTACACTCTGAATAAGATAAAGATCGTGTTAGGGGTTCAAATAGGCTTTAACTCACTGCTTATAATTATTACTCTCATCACATTCTACCGTTTCCTCAGACGCAGAACAAGTCTCAAGAAGAAAAAGAAGGACGCCGATAGAAGGTTGCGTCTTCAGGGAATCGACCACAACAGAGGCTGGCCTGAGAATAGAGAAAGACACGACAATAACGGTGAAGCAGACATTTTTGCAGTCTCGCATTTGTTCCTAGGCCTCATAATTTCCAAGGTGTGTGTCATTGCAATGAACGGGGCTACTATACATTATTTAGATGATTTGAGCTCAGCAACTCTTGTGACTTTATGTAAGGTGTTGATTATATTGTCCCCTGGCTTAACACTCTTAGGATTTATTGTTCCGTGGACTTGCAGGTACATTATCTACGATATTGATGCAGAAATATTTCGTGCCTTACGCCCCTTGGGCTTATGGTCAATGACTTATTATTTTGATATCCAATGACGTATTATATTAATCTCCAACTTAGACGTTGATTATACTGAAACTATATACCTATTCAATAAACTGTTATGTGGTTGTTGTTAATAGCTTTCCTATGCGCACATCTAGTTAAATACGGTAGCTGATTTAAAGCAGATAATGCAAATATAGACGTTGTATAAATCAAAAAACATTCAAATTTCAAAATCATCCACATATATAAATGTTATAAGAGCAGCATCAAAACTTCAAACAACTAAAAGACCAACACACAAGAAACGGTCAAAAGAGCAATATAACCGTACACAAACGACTCCACTTTCCAAAAGTTATTGTTGTTGACATCGAAAGCCTTGACTTTATATGCGCTTGAGCGGGAAGTACTAGATCCACCAGCTGTTGAAGATCCCAAGCGACCAGAAGCACTAGCAGAGGACAAAACAGCTTGACATGTCTTATGTTGCTTAGCGGATCCCAAAGTAGCTGAGCCATCAAACGAACAATCCGTAGAATGCTTACCACGGTTCTCATAGTACTTGTTCAAAAGGAAACTGAGCTTGGTCTTATCATCACAGAATGACAGCATACCGTATTCACCAGAGGTGCCGTTGGTGGAGATGTCACCACAGTCAACCAACCCACAAACCATACCAAACAAGTCTCCGTAATCTTCAGACTTGATATCATCTGAAACAACACATCCAAATCCTTGTAAGGAACATGAACACAGATCTTGGTCTGGGGTTGGTGGCAAATCAGTGGAGGCCCTCCAGTACTCGTCTTCAGCAGGACAAGCCAAGGAGGTTGCTGTGACAGAACCCTTAGTAGCGGAAGTTGGAGAGATCTTTCCTAATTCAGATCTGAGGTAGTTGAAATCTTCTAGTGTTGAGACGTGTCCGGACTTATCCAATGTGATCAAACCGTACTGGTTGGCCTCTTCAAAGTACATGTAGACAATACCACCAGACCAAACATCAGTCATCTTGCTGGAGTACAACGTACCAACGTCTGTGAATTCACGAGGTCTGACTTCATTACAGCCGTATTCGGAGAAGAACACTGGGACTGAGATGTTACGGAACTCGTCAGTACGGTCTTTGTAGCCAGACTTCTCAAACGTTGAGGTACCACACCATTCATACATGTTGATACCGTAGAAGTCCACTTTTTCCTCATGGTCACCACAGGCAAAATAGTCAGCCATCTGCACTCTGATTTCAGCATCATCATTGGTGGAATACCCCACTGGAATGGTTCTGTATCCTTGCTTCTTAACATAAGACTTGACGTCTCTGACAGCGGCCTTGACGAAAGCAGAGGCATCAGTGTTTGAGGCATTGTTACTGACCTCGTTACCAGCAAAGAACCCTAGCACGTTTGTGTAATTGGACAAAGCATCAACAACATCAGTGTAACGTTTATATAGAGGGACATCCCAAGCAGGCGAGTCTCTATTGACGGACTCAGAGGGCTGTGACAAGTCAGCAATGATGTAAATCCCATGGGTGGCGAACAAGTCCATACACTTCTTATGTGAGACAGTGGTATCGACAGCGTAGACTCTGAGAACGTTTGTGTGAAGGTTCAATAAGTATGGCAAATCACGTTTACATGCTTCGTAATCTGCAAGTGGATCAATGAATGTGGCACCTGTCGTTGAGGTGGAGGTGTCCTGCTGGTAGGCAACACCACGGATGTAGAACTGGGAACCGTTGTTAGAGTAGAAGAACTTGTTACCAACGACTTCGATGGTTGGGATGGAGACATCTGTGCCTGATTTGTCTGAGTTGGCTTGGATTAAACCAAAGAGACTTGAGAAGGTGATAGCTTTATTTATAAGTTGCATCTTGAAATATTATGATTAGTTAATGAAACTTGAAACTAAGGGGTCGTGATAGTGGAGTGGTGTGTGGTTTGGAACAAGGAAAGAGGAAAACAGGAATTTTTGTCATGATATATACCTTTGACTTGAGCCTTAGCTTCTCATGAGACTTCATAGTTCAAATGCTAAGGAAGAAGGGCTCATTATTTGTAATTATAAATTTTTTGTTTGGGCTGGCGCCGTGCCGCTGGAAAGATCTCCTTCTCAATTTCACAAAAAGGGGGAAAACCAAGCCATGTTGCAAGAAGCGGGAAAGGAGCGTGCTAAATCAAACAATTATAAGGTGACACCAAGAACATTAGCTTCTTGAGAAAGAGATTTAGCGCTTTAAAGTCATTTAAAAGCTGACCTGCTAAAATATTTTGATCCTTGAATTAATAAAAGTGTCAAAGCGGCAGCAGCTTGAATTTTGATATCAAAACACTCAGTTTTTCCCCGCAGTATTCCAAGTTCTTCCGCGAGTCCTCAAAACAGTCGCTAACGATTACATAACAGCTTAGTCAGAAATATAGAAGAGATAAGGCTAGTGCCTGCTCTATAATATTAGCATATCTATACATTACAACCTCATTTAACACGACTGTAAGCTTCAATCAACATCTTGAGATGCTCCACCTCATCAGTAACGATCTCACTGTCCAAGTCTCCTATGATAGTCAAGATGTAGTTATAATTCTTTAGTAAGAAAGCTTCCTGGTTTGATCTTAACCCCTTTGAAATTTTGGTCAATTTCACTTCCAATTCTGAACGAAGTCTTCTTAAATCGTTCTTTAGTAATTCCTTATTGATCAACTCAAAGCTCTCAATTCCCTGGATCGTCTTGATGATACCGTAAACCAAGTTGGTGAATTGAACGGTGATGAAATGAACCCCTGTTGGATCCTTAGAAGTTGATCTGATGGCAAAGTTCTTGAGGTTTTCCAGGTTTGCGTCTATGAGTTTCTGGAAAACAGGCCATATGATAATGATAGAGAGGTTCAAGAAGTTCTCCAAGATAGGGATCTTTCTCTTTTGTAGTTCGATTTGGAAAAACGTACAAAGTTTGATAATGTTCAAAAGCCCAAACAAATCATGAGAACTTTGATCAACGAGCCCCTTCACGAAGAGCTGCCCAACGCTGAAAATAGGCTTGAAGATGTCGTCAATCACAGAGGTTAGCTCGTTCTCTTGGAACTCGAAGAACTCTAAAAGGAACAAATATTCAACGGTGCCGTTATCCATCAAGGCCATGATAAAAGACTTGAAAGCCAACTCAACGTGGAATCTAGCGGGGTTTGTCTCTGCGATCTTCGCCAAGATGCAGGTTGAATCCAACTCTGATAGGATTTGGATTCTTCTCTCTATGGAGAAATCGACCTTGACACGGTCTTGAGCGGTTGTTGTGTAACTTGAGAACGAGGAGGCAAAGAACGATTTCGACTGACCTGAGCTGGAACTGTTGATGTATTCGTTACCCAAAAGATACTTGGCGTTGAACTGGATGAGCTTCAACTTCTGAAGAGACTGGATGTACCTTGTGAAATAAGCCTTGTAGTACCATCTGATCGTATAGATATAGCCTTCTCGTAGCTTGGCAGCCAGTTCAGGGTTGTGCGTGTTGAGGAACTTGTAGATGTCTTTCACCTTGAGGAGGTTGTTCTGGATCACCTGTGATGGCGTGCTGATGACTCGAAGGTTCTTGATCTGTTGGATTATGAACGATTTGATTCTCTCAATGGCCTTAAGGTAAAGGTTATCTAACAAAGCCTTCAACTGGGCCAAGGATGCCATGTTGGTGTACTCAGGGTTTTTCATGTACGCCTCCAAGATCTCAGACTTGTCAACGAGATAATTGAGACACTCACACCATTTCTCATTGATGTCGTCATTGTATATCTTCTTTATCAAATCTGTAGGAATGATCAAATCGGAGACGATAGGAATCAACTCGTTCTCCCTCTTCACTCTCTCGCCAAGATTGGAGCTCAATTGTATGGATTGGTCCTGTAGTTTCTCCAAATCTGAAGATAACTTGATCAAATTCTGATTGAAAGAGTCCAAAAGACTCTTCAAGGGCGTTAATAGCCCTGTTAAATTGTCCACTGTTTGTTGGAACAATAACAATTCCTGCTCTTCAATTGGGTCATAGATGTTGATACGGTTCGTTTCAAAGAATCGGTACTCCTCTAGTGAGCCGTATTGAATTGCTTTAGTGAGATCAATTTCCTCTGTGGTTAATTTCAGCGTATCTTCATTGGGTGTAAAGTTTTCAGATTTCAATATCTTTTGAAGTTTTGCAAGCGGGGAGACCACGGTATGTTCGTTGGGTATTTGATGGATCTGCTGTGGCACAGAGGGAAGTGATTTGCTAGAAGACATTGAACAGAAGATGGCTTGAGTTCAATGGTAAAAGATGGTTCTTAAGTTAAGCTTCTTAGTGGTGATTCCTTGTTGTTGTTGTGACTTGTCTTTAAGCTGATATCATAGCCGCCATGTTGTTGTTTTCTGAAGCGTCGGCGGCATAACCACAGGACATATCACGTGACACAGAAATAGGTGTGAAATCTGAAAATTTCAAGAAATTGATCCAACGCTTGTTGTGGCGCCCGCCGCGCGTCTAATATCAACAAAACAAAATATTGTAGTTCCAGTGCCCTATCAACCACTAATCACTAACTTTGAATAAGATCAGCTACGATAGTTGCATTGATCCTCGCCTTAGAAACATACCTGGTCCAATATGCCGCTTTCTGATAGTCTTATAGCTACCAGAAAGAGAAGAGCCAATGCGGGTTCAAGGCTCAAACAGTTACTTCAAGCAGAGGAGATTTCCAATGCTGCTGATGAAGATGACGAGAATGTGGATTTATTATTCCAAGAAGATGAAGACGATAAAGAGTTCAACGTGGGCGATGAAGACAGATATGGCTATGTTCCAGAAGAATCAGAAGATGACGGTGACCGCTCAGAAGCAGAGGCAGAAGGTGAAGATGAAGATGAAGGCGACAGAGAAAGTCGCAGATCAGTCTCTGAGGAACCTGCAAATGAGCTCGATGAAGACGGATCTGAAGTGGAGGACTTCAAAGAAGAAAACGACGAGATGTTCAGTGACTCAGATGACGACTCAGGGGCAGCCTCGGACTCAGACGAAGGTGAAAAGGAACTTCAGAAACAAGAACGTGTGAAGAAAAGAGCCGCCCAGAAAAAGGCCAAACAAGCTCCACAGATCAAAGTAAGGCAGCCCGTTACAGCGGTGAAGAAACCGAAACCAAAGTCACAGTCACCCACTGCGGAAACATTGTTGTCACTCACCAGAAGAGCCTCCTCACGTAAGGCTGCCGTTCAGAGTAAACTTCAGTTGGTCACACGTCTTAAAGATGAAGAAGTGCGCCGTAAGAATATGAAACAAGTGACACAGAGAGTGGAATACGTGGAGCTGACACAGGAGGAAAGACTGGCTGAAGCCCTGGAGACTGAGAAGTACAACATCACCCAATTGAACAAGTACAAAGAACAAGAAGTGGACAAGCAAGCCAAGAGACGTGCGTTACAACTAAGTAAGAGAAAGAAGATTGAGAACATGGTCACTTTTAAGTCTGCGATCCGTGAGGTGCCGCTAATCGAAGAGATCCAGTACGAGCATTGGCTTCAAACAAGAGACAAAGTGAAGAAGAAAGATAGAAGAGGGAGAAAATCAGATAAGCAGAAACGTGAAGAAGAGGAGGCAAAATTAAGAGAGATTGAGAGAAAGAAACAAATGGAGGAGTTGGAGAGACAGATGAAGTTGAAACGTGAGTCGCTAAGCTTGGAGCCTGAGCTTGAAGGTGGTGATGTGAAAAGAGCTAAATTGGATGGTGAAGATCAACCAGAGCAGAAAGAAGCCAGTCAGACTAAAGATGAACCTCAAGTGTCTCAGGAAGAGGTCAAGGATCAGAGCGAGATTCTAACACCGGCAGAACCAGAACCAACAGCAATTATCGCCGATGAGAAACACACTGAAGATGAACCTGTGGTCGTCACAACTGAAGAACCAGCTGAAGCTAATCCCACTGATGTCAGCACACCGCAACCAACAACAGACTCACTGGCCTCTGAAAATGAACCAAAGGATCCTGTACCACTCTCAAGACAGGACACGTTAGAAATTGAATCATCACCTGCAACCATTGAAGTCAAAGTCGAATCAACGGAACCATCAACTAATCTGGAAGTCGATATTCCAGAGGAGAAGAAAGTCACATTTGCCCTTCCTGAAGACTCCACCACTGACACATTGCAACAGCCTCTATCAGCCACAGGCACAATTAATCTCGAATCATCAGTGGAGCCAGTGGTGGAACCCGTTGAAATCCAGACAGATGTCTATGAAGGACCAGAACAGAAAGTCGGGTACAACCTGATTTCATTCGAGACGGCTCTCAAGGTGGATGAGATGAAAGAGTACTTATTCGGTAAGGATTCCCTGCTGACAGGGTCGCGTCGTTCTAAGGATGTCGAGCCTTTGTTCAAGATATCCAACATGCAAACCCTCGAAGACGAATCCGAAGCGTTGAATCCTTTCCAACAGAAGAAACTAATCGAAGAGATCAAACTGCCAGACTTCTCAATACTGGACACTTTCCCATCATTTGGTACATACACCACACAAGTGAAGATCAAACCAGTGGAGCAGACAACCACCAAGGTGAAGATCCAAATCACAACGCCTGCTCCTACAGGTATAACGTTACCTTCAACAGGGATGAAGAAGACGTGTCTCATCACGGGAAAGCCTTGTGTTTACTTCGATCCGAAATGTGGGATTCCTTATAGTTCTGTCGATGCCTATAGATACATCCAGAAATTGGAAAGCAATGGGTTCTATTGGTGTGATTTCCCTAAAGGTGGGGCTTATGTTGGCGCTGTGGAAGAGAGACATGCCAAGGGTGTTCCTGAAGGGTTTGATTTATAAACTGGATATGTTAGTATTGTAAGACTATAGAATCTATAAATGACTTATGACGAGATTGATATGGAATAAATAAGATAACTGACCAACAACTAACAGTGGTGTTTAT
>JAKTWX010000038.1:0-14829 GCA_030582275.1 Waltiozyma pijperi
CTGGATACCCTACAAGGTCAGAGACACGTGATCTTAATTAAGGGTTCCAGACCAGATGTGTCGAAATGAGGCTATGTGGTTTTGAGGTTCAAACAGACCACGTCGACGAGATCGTCGGCTGCTGGATCTCCTATATATAAAGAGATTCCCACTTTGTGAGATCTGGTACAGAACCTACACCACATTGTATAATAAGTATGTTTAATAAAAGAAGAAGTTTCAGAGATCTAAAGGCGTGCTCAGTGTCTTAACAATCAACCCTCCGTCAGTCCAATAATCAAGGTATTCCAAAGATTGTCTTCTTATATAGCGAGAAATCGTATGTAAAATCCGGACGATTACAGGGCCATCAACTTGTTCTTAAACTTCAATTCACACACTAAATCGATTAGACAAAAACAGAGGCTCAAAATCACCTACCATAGAAACTGATACCAAAAACACCTAACCTTTAATGTATATATCTAATATAATGTAAATCATATCAGAAGACATATCAGACTAAGCGTAGAAGACTTCGTAACCTTGAACAGCATTATCACGTCTCAATAATATCTAAATCAAATTGTGACTTTCGAAGGATTTTTCAACAGAAAATTGACCACTCAAACCCGATCTGTCAAAGTGCCACTTTATGGAAAAACAAGTGATTATAAGCCAAAGGACAAAGCCTAAGTGACCTCCCCACTTTGATAGCATCTTTGAACAGCTCATTGGGATTGAAGCCAAAGTTCTCCATCAAACCCTTCTAATCTTTGTTATTTAATTCATTCGTTCATTCAATCAAACGATCTTGCGATCATTAATTCCGTAATTCTTAAATCTTAGCCTTCCAGCAACCTTGCATTCCCTGAACGAATACTCAAACCTCTTCTGAGAGAGAAGCTGAATGAATTCAGATTCCACCTGACTAACCGAGAAGTTGTCAATCTTCTTGGAGCTCATACGTCTGGCATGTCTTAACTCCATCAAGCAATGAAAATATTGGCTGAGGTCAATCAGTTCCTCCGAAGAGTAATTACCGTCAATTGAATCCCAGTCAAATTCAATGTTTAAGTTTAAAAAAAAAAAAATACCATAGAAACTGATACCAAAAAACTTAACCTTTGCACGTTCATGCATTTGAAAGTCTCTAATTTTGAGACTGGGTCTTACAGTTCAGTCCCGCATATACTCGTATGAGACTGCTGTTTTGAAAAAATCTGCCATGTAAGGACACTTTATGCACCAAGCTCGTTACTTAAACACGAAGCATGATTAGTCATACAGTATGGTTTCGTGGTCTAGTTGGTCATGGCATCTGCTTAACACGCAGAACGTCCCCAGTTCGATCCTGGGCGAAATCATTATTTTTTTTATTGCAATGATAATTGATTGTACTGATTGCCATGGACGTCTTAGCTACATTTTCTGTCGAAACTTGGAGCTGATTCTTCTGTTGTTTGGAGGGAAGATCCGTAATGCAAGTCTTGGATTGGCTGTTGAAGAAGACCTGCTTGTGTGCTATTGATTGTTGGCTCTGATTATCTGTGTCATTGTTTCGTTGTGTTCTGGTATTTGAATATTGAGAATTGTGTGATGAAAAGTGGTTGGTTCGGGAGAAGAATATTTTTCAAAATATTGTTTTCTGGTGATTCTGGTGAAGCCTGATGGGTTGGTTGCTCAGTGAAACCTTACTATAAGTTGTCTGGTTATGTGTCATGGAATTTGATATGGTATGAGCACCGTCCAAATCCGGGGTCACGGGTTTAGAGGTTCGAGCGGTCATTATCGTTTCTTAATATTTAAGGATGGTAGTATGTATCTGGATTCTGTAACTCTTATGAATTAATGACTGGAATGAATTGAAGTCTGGTAAATACAATGATCAAGGAAGATTCAATAACTGGAGTTTTGCCTTGGTTTTGCTGAAATTGCTCATTTGACCAGACCAAGGTTTGATATGTATTGAATAAGTGCAGTACTTCCAAGATGTACATTTCAAATTAAAAGAATGACATTATAATATTAGAATAAAATACTTATAACATATGGTACAAAATTAACTCTTAAAACAAAACGAACATTTCAGATACAAGAATCAGCTCGATGAACCGTGAACCCCGTAATACAACCTTCAAGCCTGTGACTTTTCATAGACAAATCTCTCATAGTACTCGAACTCTTCATCCTCTTCCGGAACTTGGAAAGTGTCATTTGATTTCAAAGTATCACCGACTGTTAAGCCATCACTATCAGCATGCACCTTAGGAGTCTTTGAAACCTCAGAACTCACAGCAACAACAGAGGTAGTGATAGCAGTAGCAGTCAAAGCAGCCCCGGAATCCTCAGAAACACCAGCAGTATCAGTAACCTCCTCTGACTGTTGAGGCTCAACTTCCTTAGGAGCGACACCGTGAACTGGGCCATTGAGGGCAGTGACAGTCAACTCGGCTTCTGGGTGATTCTTATGAGTTGTAACTGGCTTAACATCCTTGACCAAAGAGGAATCTTCAATCTCTGTTAACGTTACACTATTACCAGATGGCGTCTTCTTATGCTTTTTTGGGTCTAAAGTTTGGAACGAAGCAGCGGAATCAAACTGTTTTTGCTCCAATTCGGAAGAGGTGCCAGCCAACCCGGCAACAGCAGCAGCCCCGACACCAGCACCAAAGATGGCAGTTGCAGTGGTTTCTAAAGAGGCAATAGGAGTAGCAGTGCCTGTGTTAGAGTCTTGTGTTGCTATTGTTGGAGAAGTAACGTCCTTAGCGTGTGAGGTAGAAATGACATGTGGTGGCTTGGCAGCTGCGATGTCTTGAACTGCCTTTGGAGGAGCTCTGGTACTTGTGGAGTCTTCAAATTCTAAGCCTGGCACAACATCAGATTCCAATGGTTCTGTTTCAGCTGTGCCGACAGGAATTAAAGTTGGAGCAGTGGTAGGAGTGGAAATATCCTTGTTGCCCTCAATAGCAGAAGTGGTGGCTGTTTGTGGTGGAGTTGGAAGTGTGGATTCGGCAGGACCAGTGGTGGAGGTAGATGGTTCAGGAATAGAAATAGCAGCAACAGGTTCAACTTCCCTAGTCTTATGATTCTCAGCCAAGAGCTTCTCTTGCTTCTTAAATTGTGGCTCGAACTCAACCTTATCTTCACCGTCTGGGACAACAATAGCCAAAACGTTATCTTCATTTTGGGCCTCCTCCAAAGTGATTTCTTCAAGAACAACATTTGGGTCTGTGGCGTGGACCTTAACAACCGTGGAACCCTCAGCGGACTTAACAATATCAGTTTGGAAATCATCCTTATCAGTGATATTCTTAATATCGGCTTCTGTGATCTGACCTAAAGATCTCTGTTCAATTGAGGAAGCAACTTCGGCATATGAAAGATCTTTACCGGTAGCACCAGTAGTAGCATCGGTAGCATTTGAAGTACTAGCTGGAGCCTTTGCAGTTGGAGTGGCCACGGACTTGGAGATTGCGGAACCAGTGGCACCGACAGCAGAACCGGAAGCAGCAATCCCATCGACAGCAGCACCAGCAGCTAAACCAGTAGCAGCACCGGCAAGAACACCAGCGCCAGAGATCTTACCAGGGGCCTTCTTGACAGGAGAAGCCCCATTTGAGGTCTTCTTAGGCTGTTGTTGAGGCTTTTTGTCGTTCTTTGAAGAGAATAAGCCAAAGAAACCGGACTTTCTCTTTTCTTTCTTTGGAGTTGGAGCAGCAGCGTTCTTGGATTGGGCAGTTGGAGCAGTTGGCACAGCAGCCGTGGCGACTGGGGTCTTTGCACTCTTGGAAACTGGAACAGCAACTGGAACTGGTGCAATCTTTCTGGCTTCTTCTTCCTGCTTGGCCTTTTCTTCAGCTTCCACAGCTTTTCTTTCTTCTTCAGCTTCCACAGCTTTTCTTTGAGCTTCTTCAGCTTCTTTAGCCTTTCTTTCAGCCTCTTCAGCTTCTTTAGCCTTTCTTTCAGCCTCCTCAGCCTCTTTAGCCTTTCTTTCAGCCTCTTCAGCCTCCTTAGCTTTTCTCTCCTGCTCTCTCTTAGCAGCAAGGGCTTCCTCTTCCTCTTTCTTCTTCTGTGCGATGGCAGCTTGTTCAATCTCCCACTTCTTTCTTTGTTCCTGAGCATCAGACAATCTGGTGGCTCTGTCCTTCGTAGCAGCTTCAGCCTTGGCTAGTTCCTCTTCAAGTTGGGACACTTCGTCTTTGGTGTTCTCCAGTTCAGTCTTGTTGTTTTCAAGTTGCTTGAGAGTAGCTTCATGCCCAGATTGAGCTTCGGCAATAAGAGTGTCGTTCTCGGCGATGACTTGCTTGATCTCATCGATTTTTGATAGTAAACCGTTGTGCTTAGCGGTGTATTCTTCGTGGGTAGCCCTCTTGATGGACGATTCACGCTCACTTTGAGTCAACTGAAGTTCGTAGAGCTCCAACTGTAAGGCATATTCGGACTTCTTAGCTTCAAGGACTCTCAAGCCGATGGATTCTTTCTTCTGGCCAAGGGAGGAGGTACGGATGTCTTCCTTGTGCTTCTTCTCCAAATCAATGGCTTCTTGTGCGGTTCTGGCCTTATCTTCAACCAACTTCTTGTCGGCCTCCACAGTGTTGACTTCATGGTCAGCGTTGGCCTTTTCAATATCATCGTGGGTTTTCTTGTGGAAATCGGAGATGTTGTTCTCAACATCGGTGATTGAGGACTCAACGGCGGCGACTTTCTTTTCGTGGGAGTCAGCAAAGACTTTCTTATCAAGGTCCAACTTTTTCTTGAACTTGGCGAATTTGGAGTTCAACTTCTTTTGATCTTTCAAAGCTTCCAACTCATTCTGCTTCTTTTCCTTCAAGGCAGCCAGCTCCAATTGCTCCTTGGCTCTTTCGTCAATTTCTTTGAAATGCCCAGCCAATCTTTCCCTTGCAATCTTATCAATCGCACTTTGTGGCATCTTCAAACCACCACCCAAGTCAATGACATGGTCCAAGACTTGCTTCGTTGGCTTCTTAGCAGCTTCCCCAGAGGCGGTAGTAGCGGCTGTTGTGGCATCTTCGGACTTTGAAGCGACCTTCTTTTCAGAAGCTTGAGCTTGAGACTTTAAAATAGCAGAACTGGCAGCTTTCGAACCATCAGTGTCAGAATGATCGGATTTGGATTTCACTTGATCAAGAACCCCTTGCGTCTTTGAAGTAAGTGCGGAGAATGCACCCTTTGTAGCACTTGAAGAAACGTTAGAAGAGGCGGCTGGGGCTTTGGTGGCACCCGTGGTGGCAGATTTTGTAGAAGGTTGCTTAGGCTGTCTGAATGGAGACACCCATTTGGAGGATTTTGAATGTTCAACAGCTTGTTTGACTGGCGATAAATGCTTATCAGCAGATTCCTGTGGAGCAGCAATTGACATCTTTGGCGTGTCTGGAAATCAGCGATACTTGGTAGGAGGTTTAATGAGGGTTCCGTTTGCAGTTTTCAGGGCACTGAATGTCACTATAACGATACGTAGGTGAATTGATGAATTGATGAATTGATGGAAGGAATTGAAGTGTTCTGCCTGTTTTTTTGCTGGTTTCATGGTTGCAAGTTTCTATATATTTAATTTTGAAATTGCTTGTTCCTGTGACCGCACGTCACTTTGCCATTTTCAAAGTGGAATTTGGCAGCAACGCCACTGCAAGTAAACGCGGAACACCACATATTGACCAGATTAGGAAATAGTTCATCATCCGCGGCTTACCTACAAAAAATGCAGAGAGGACAGCGCGGTTGTTGAGATCAAATCTCTGGAGCTGTTTGAGCAGCACTGGCACTGGCAGCAAAAACAGCTCACAAAAACAGCGATGTATTTCAACCAGACTTGATTAGAATCTAATAACACCCCATCAATTCCTTTACGAACCATGTCACACGGTTGGAAACCAGTCAATATTAACCCAGAGGACGCAGACGATTTCGAAATCGCCGCTGACACTATAGAGCCAGATATTGAAACGCCCTTATCCAAATCGAGTCATAAGAAAATCACATCAGCTTCAACATCAAAAACTACACAACCAGCAGCCAGCTCAACCTCAAACAATGACTCCTTCTTCAACTTTTCCACCTTCACGCAGCCTAACATTGACTTGTCCAAGTCCTTCAACCCTTTAATGAACAATGAACAGGTCAGAGAGCTAAGATTTTCAGGAGGTGACACACTTGATGAACCTGTTTGGAAGACATTACAAAGAGATTTGAACTCGATAGGCACAAAACTATTTTCCGTCATCTGGCCAGCTTCTTTATCTAAACTTGCCAAGATTCAACAACATAATCTATTGATCTATGCTAAGAACACAGGTATCAATGTTGGCTTGAATTATGAACAAATGGAAGCCAACTTAGAATCAGATATCAACCAGACCATTGATGATTCCGATTTGAAAAAATTGGATTGGGATTTATGGGGTCCTCTGGTTTTCATCTTGATATTTTCAGTTATTTTGGGGATGCTTTCACCAACTTCATCCAGTTCTTCAGTTTTCTCAGGTGTTTTTTCTTTGATTTGGTTTGCATTTGGTATTATCGCTATTAACATTCAATTATTGGGTGGTACTATTTCATTCTTCAGCGCCTTATCCACTACTGGGTATGCTCTATTTCCTCTTTTGATCAGTGCTACTATTTCCGTGTTTGTTAAACTGTTCATTGTTAGATTTGTCTGTTTTGTTCTCTTCGTTAGTTGGGCAATTTATGCAGCCACTGTCAATTTGAAAGTCAACGGTGTCTTGCCTGGTAGAATCTTCCTTGCTATCTACCCAGTTTCACTTATATATGCAACTCTTGGGTGGCTTTGTGTTATTACTTGAATACTTTATCATATAAAGCCTCAACCGGTATATCCATACACAATAAACACGATACAGCGAACAGCAACGAACACCACTGGTTAAACAAATCATTGGAAACGAACCGTAACCATTAAGGCTTTCTATTTGTAAACCAAAAAAATGAAATTTTATATCAGAAGGAAGGCAACATGGTTTCTCCTCACAGTATATACTAGGAGATTGTTCACTCAAATGTTAATCATCACAGTAAAACTTCACTTATTATATTCGCAATTCCCTTAGGGATCGAACTCAAGTTCTTTTCCTCGGAAAGTTGCGTTTGACCACCTGGCCAAAAGCAAGAATATAACGCCGTAATACTCCGTTCAGAAATCTCGATGTGAAAACACTGCCTGTCGATAGGGCCACATTTCGGTTTTCATGGCAACAAAGTACAAAACGCGCACGTTGCTTTGGTGATAGATTTTCCCGGTTAGGAAAAATGAAAACAGTCAGATCCCGCGACCAATTTGGGAAAATTGCAGCGGCCTGGAACACGAAAAATAAACAAAGCCCATTTGTCTTTTATACGGCTTAAAGTTGTTTAATAATTGGACCTGAAACAACGAGATTTTATCACAGAAATCAACTCAAATCAACTCACCTAACTGACAATTCATTCGCTTTACCCTCAAGCCCGCCTGCTCTCTCTCTGTTTGGTTTTACTCCTATTTCAAATATAAATATTAGGAGTACGTCTCTTTGCAACATTCCATATTAGCCGCCAGTTTTCTTATAAGACCCGATTCTCTCCAGTTGCACAGACTATTAATATGTCAGCACCAACTACCCCTTCCAAGAAAGGCCAGTACAAGGGTGGCGATCACCGTCTTCTGGATGCCATAAGAATGGAAGATAATCACAACAGCAAGCTCATGAACCAATCTTACGACGATTTGCTGGACACCATAGACAAGAACATCTCGTCAGCTTCTTTGAACATTGAGAATGGCGAAGATGAAGATACAGAGGGCAACTCCACTTACAACATTTCTGAAGATTACCCACCATTGAATTTGGCTAAGAGTCATTCAGATATAAACACATCGAACCTTCTGGCAGAAAGCAGCCTCCACGACGAAGACGATATCTTAATGGAGGACATCCCAAGAGTTCCTTCGTTCAACGAGCTGGATTACAACACACATTTGAACAGAACAAGCTCTTTTTCAAAAGTGTCAGGCCCAAGAAAATTCTCCAATCCAACGATGACAAGAACTCTCTCACTCAAGATGATCTCCTCCACAAGCTTACAACATGACTCTCCTTCCAAGAAGTCCGTTGTTTTTGAATCCTCGCCACCAAAAGTGTTGGAATACGATCAACTCACACCAGAGCACTCTGATGATTCGTTCTATGATGACGACGAAGCAGACCAACTCGCGGAGGAACCATTCAACTCTAACTGGAGTCCAAAGCAAAGAAAGGATTTCGCCAAATTGATCCCTCCTTCTCCTCCAAAACATATTTTCCAGTCTCCTTCTCCTCAGAAAGACACTTCGATGAATTCTAGCGACGGTGATATCAGTTTGAACTTAACCAGGGAGGATATTGGCTCCATTTCAATGACCGTTGAGGAAAGATTGGACTTGTTTCTTGATAACGACGAGTTAAGCCAGAGACATTACGACGACGAATTGAACAGATCCAGCCACTCAAGTCCGGCCAAATCTATCACCAAGGAGGAGCAGAGCTTCTTGTTGAAGATCAGATCCAAGAAGGAAGTGCAAGAAGAGAAGGCGTTGTACATTGCCTCTGACTTGTTTGAAGAAGATATCAGAAATAACGACAAGGACAGCGACAACCATTTACAGTTGGCTCCTAGTTTGAAGAAGAAAGGCTCTAACAATTCTCTCAGGGATGAAGAAAGAGTCTTGAAGACTGTCAATTTGAGCCATGCCGGTGAATTGGGTGATGTGTTGGGCGACAATTCCAATGATTCCATCATTATTCGTCGTAAGGCAGATGCCACAGAGAAAACCTCTAGTGAACAAGAGGTCTCTTCTGAAGATATCACCCCAGAGTCTCCTTTGAAGTCGAGTTACCAATCTCCAGCTCAAAACTACGATGAAGATCAAGAAGACCACGAAGAAGAGGAAGCATTGGCTAGCTCGACACAGCCTTTAGAAGAATCGTCTGATTTCTCTAACCAAGAGCTATCACACCAGGGGAAATTCTTAGAAACAAGCATGGACAGCAATATTGGGAAGTCGTTTGTCGAAGAGATCAAGGAAGATTCTCTTTTCAATTCGTCTCCGGATAACTCTGTTCTGTCTGCCAAGAAGGACATTCTTCCAGAATTGAACCAATTGGAAATTGATACTAAAATCGCCTCAACGCCAATCAAGTCCATTGAGATTCCAACTTCTTTAGACCCAGTGGTATTCACGCAATCTGTCAATGCTTTCGACACCGATCTCTTCACAGACAAGCAATCAGGTTTGGGTCTGATCCAAAAGAAGAAGAGCATTGATTTCATCTCCATCTGGCATGACAAGCCTCTGCAGGCCCCAGCTCAAGTTCAACCACAATACAGTGTCAAGGCAAAGAAGCAAGAACCTCCTAAGAGAATTATGAAATTGATCAAATCCTTCCATGATTCTGAACACGGCACTGGTACTGCTACTGAAGCGGAAGACGATATGGATCTCTCGTTCGGCGAACTCTCAGATCTTTCAATTGGCAACATCTCAACCTCCAGCAAGACTTACACTAAGGAAGACCTCAAAAGACGCTCTTCGCTCGTGATGAAGTCTGCTTCCAGATCTTCTGTTATCAATCTCACAAAGAGAAACTCTTTACTCTTCCAACGTTCAGCTTTTGATGCTGATGATTCTTATGGTGACGACCAATCCTCTGTGATTCACCGTGTTTTCACATCGACTGACAACGATGTCGAGCTGCCTAACATTTCAGGGTCTTCCGATTTTGCAGGTGCTTTCAGTGAGTGGGAAGTTAAGGATGAACAGCAAGTAGAACCGCCTACCAAGATGCCTAAGTCAGTGCAAAGAGATTTGGAGAAGTACAGAGATATTTGGAGTACCAACAACAGAAACAACCAGCCAAGCTCACAGTTGCAAAAGCAGGCTTCTACGGTGAGACATGAGAAATTGAAGCAGATTGTCAACCACACAGCTTTCAATTATAATGAAGATATCGCCATGAAGGACAACAGAACTCAATTCCAGCAAGAACCGGAAGTCAACGATATCGAGGACTACGGTGTCGACATCTCCTTTGACAGCAATTCGATCTTTGATGCAGCTCTTTCCAGAAAGGCTTCTCAAGATTTGACGAATGTTCGCTTGACAAACATCAAGGAAACCCCATTGAAACGTTTCAGCATTGATTATTCCCAACTCCAGAAGTCAAAGCAGCAGCAGCAGCAGCAGCAGCAGCAGCAGCAGCAGCAAGACAACAATTCCGACGGTCAGACTGCCTTGGGTCCTCCAATCAAGATGAGAGCCGTCTCAACGAGAATCATGTCTACCAATTCCTTTGCCACGGGGTTCAATTTGGACGAAGACTTCGAGAAGACTTTGAAGGACGATGTCAGGTACGTCCCAGTCGAGTACCAGAAACCAGCCATAGAAAGAGAAAGACTACAGCTACAGCAGCAGCAACAACAACAACAACAGAAGGAGACAGCCACCAGACAACCACTTGCACCAATTGTGAACCAGCCAATCACTCCTCCTCAATCAAAGAAGCTAGACACAGAGTGTGCCATCACCCAATCTTTGGAAGAGTTGAAGATGGAAAAGAAAAGAAGAACGACATCAAACAATCCCACAACAGCAGCAACTAATCCGATCGATCTGCCAGAATTCTCAGACTCAGGAAGATTGTACGTTCACATTAACTCTCTTGAAGATATCGCTTTGGACAACGTTCCAGAACACAAAGCCAAATTCTCATTGTCTCTTGATAACTGCACGCACGTGACAGAGACTCCATTGATCGATCTTCAATCATCCAAATCCAATAAGATCGATAAGGAATTCGAGATAGTTCTTCAGAAGGATATCACTGAATTGTACTTCAACTTGAAAGTGAAATACACTAGGAATGAGAACGAGCTGGTGGAGAAGTTGGAAAGAGTTCCTGTCAAACAGATTGGGAAGCTTTCTCATATGTTTGGTATGAAGCCTAAGTACAGATTGGAGAGAAGATACGTCACTCAGAAAAGAACAAGAGATAATTGGGATGATGCATTCAGTCAGAATGGCTGTTTCGGCAAGAACAAGATCGAGTTCAACACACAGGAGAACGCCATCAGGGGGAAGAAGGACACCTACATTATCGAGCTGTTCAATGATTGGAGAAAGGAAAAGAACGGTAACGTTATGCCTATGTCGTTAGTCGGTAAGCTGAACGTGACGATGATGTACATTCCAAGAGTCTCCAAGCATGAGACCTTACCTCCCTCCATCAACATTGCCGAGTCTGTTGCCCAGCATTGGTTGGAACAATCTTTGATCACACACGAAGGTTACCTACATCAAGAAGGTGGTGATTGTCTGATTTGGAAGCGTCGTTTCTTCAAGTTGAGAGGTACGGAGTTGATAGGTTTGAACGAAGAGTTGAAACCACGTTTGAAGATCAATTTGAGCAATGTGAAGTTTATCTTTTACAAAGGGAAGAAGTTCAAATCCAATTCAAGAATCCTCACCGATGAATTCTTGATCAATGATAGTTTTAAATTGGTTTTCTATAACGATGAGATCTTGAATTTTAAAGCGGATTTAAGATCAAATCAATTGAAATGGATCGAAACTTTGGAGAAAGTCGTGGAGTTGAATAAGTTGAATCAACCTTGGGTTAAATTGGTTTCTGAAAAGTTGAATTAGCAGCTGGAGCAACACAAAAATTTAATATTACAATACATTGGACATTTATAATCTTTCAATCATTTCATTCATATACGTTTTATACTTTAATACAAATTTAATATTATTTTATAACTAGCTTGATCCACTTAAACAACCATACTAGTACTCTAATAACGACCACGTCTGGCACCACCAGCACCCATCTTATTACGATCTCTGAAATTGCTGTTATTGTTATTATACCCTCCACCATTATTATTGTACCCCTTCTGTTCAAATTGTAAATCCTTGGCATCTCTTGAATCCATCTCCCTTTTTGGACCTTGAGGAAGTTTGGGTATTTGAGGAGGAGTATTGCTCGAATTGCCCATTGATGGTTGTGGTGTGTTAGAAGATGATTGAGAGTTTACCCCGGCACTAGCACTAGTAATAGCTGCTGTTGGTTGTGGTTGTATACTTTGTGATGTTGTTGTTGTTGTTGCCGACGATGATGGGGTTGATTGTTGTGGCATCATAGGCATTTGTGGCATACCTGGCATCTGTGGCATTTGCGGCATACCCGGCATAGTTGGCAAAGGTGGCATACCAGGCATCATTGGAATCATAGGAGGCATACCTGGCAAGACAGGCATAGCAGGCGGCATGAAGTTCATCATCAATTTATTGTTGTTGGCTCTTGTTGAATCTTGTTTCATACAGTATGCCGTCCATGTGGCTTCGTCAAACCCGTAATTGAAGTACTCTGAGATGTCGGCACCTGGTTGTCTCCATGGTTTTTCTTTGAGATCTTGAAGGTTTAAAGAGGTGATTGGTTTGCCTTCGAATTCGCCCACTTTGTTGATATCGATGCCTGGAACTCTTGTGATGGTGGCTTCAGAAGACTGAGAAGTAGAAGCGTTAGACTCAGCGCCTGTCTCAGCGTCGACTGATAGTTCTGATGTCGTAGAGTCTGCCGGTAAGATGGTCGTAGTGGCAGTTGCAGAAGCTGCTCCTTCTGATGTTGCTGTTGTTGTTGTTGTTGCTGTGTCGTCGGATTTGCTTTCCGGTTTGGCGTCGTTGGAGATTTCTTCGCCAATGATGAATTCGATATCAGAATCGGAGTCAGAGTCTGATTCATCTTCGTCCTCGTCTTCATTCTCCTCTGCGGCATCATCTTCTTCCCCGGCTTCAGCAGTGTTACCTGTTGTGCCAGTTTCTACTTGATCTTGTTGTTTTGTAGCCGCTATGGTGGAAGTTGTTTGTTGTTTCTCAGCTTCTTCATCGTCACCGTATAAAAAGGCGTCGTCGTCGTCTTCAATTGGTTGCATTGTGATGTGCTGATATGGGGTTCTGGACTGGGAAGTAAGATAAACTCAATTGATTCGGAGAATATTGCACTAGTTGAATAGATAACTGACAGGAGCCACGCACAATTGTATCTACAATTTATTTCCGCCACGATCCACGGGCACACAAACACGTAGGGGGCGAAAAATTCAATAATTGTCGCGCGCGAACCAATTTCAAGGGGCGAAGGGCGGAAAGTGCACAAAAAGGACTTTTTAAGGTGGTAAGTGAATAAGTATGAACAGATAGATGACAAAATTCCAAGGATTTATTCAATAATTTTGGAAATATCATGGTTGGGTTTTGTAAATAATGTTATTCAGTTCCTGTATAACCCGTTGCGGTTCAATTCAAAGAAGAGATCAGAGGTGATATGATAGTATGTGAGTAGTACTATCCTTTGAAAGTACACTAGAGATTATTCTTCAGGAAAGTAACATGACAGTCAGTGAGGCTATCATCTCATTGATTAACTGCCAATTAAAGGCACAAGAATGTACATAATTGAATCAAACTTCAGAGTTGGTAACTTCTATTTGAAAGTTCAATCCAGAGTGCTGAGAGCTGCAGCTCTGATCAGTGATCCTTTTAAATCTAATTAGACTAGATGGTATAAATAGCCCGTAGGCTGTGTAACCTCGTTTAATTCCAAAGATAAAAGACGTAGTAAACTTGAAGTACCACATCAACTGATATAACATAGTTTGATCAATCTCATCCCGGAATGAAGTTTATGGATATGGTAAGCTTATAAAGCTGCGTCAATTAGCTAGCAATTACCGGCCGAGATAGGACCTTTGACAAAAACAGTATATGACGTACAGCCCTCCCCGGACTTTTGTGTCAACATCCATTTGTTTTTTTGACACAACGCAAGCGGTTAAGCATAAACGTAAAGCTTAAACAAATCTGATAAAGAAGCACTAGCTTGCACTGGTTTAAACATGAACACCGCTATCAAATCGCCAAAACATAGCAATAATCATATTAGTTTCAGGAACATTCTTCAATAACTCCATGATCGTCAACATATCTGTCTTTTGAAGTTTATCATCACACACTGCATTCACATTTGTAGGCTGTGCCTGATATTCACTTCCCAAACACATATAAGAGAAGTGGATATTTTGGTCTTTTAAGACGTTCCAGTTTACCAGCACTTGATAAAGTTACTGCGAATTACGGTAAACAAACCAGCTTATTTAAGCTTTCGCTCAGATTTGGCGTTATTTCTTATTACCTGCATATCTGCACATAGAAGCTCGGACAAAGTTTGAGATCTGGTCAAGCGAACGTTTCCGAAAGCAGAAATTAAGGTTTCACTTTCAGATTCCAGCCTCGCTAGTTGACCATTTTGTCATTTAAATTATATTATAATTTTGTAAATTACGCGCATTATAAGTGATTGAAATTGGCTTATAGCATATTCATGGCTTCAAAACTTTCAATAACGGAACCCGCCACCAGGCCTATTTAAAGTGGGAGTTCCACCCCCTTAGTTTTCAAAAGGTCACAAAGGATAGAGGCCACAGGATAAAAGATTCATCTTTTGGAAAGAAGCTAAAGCAAATACAGACAGTCCTATCTCAAAGTTAATTATTCAAGGAGTAACATGACATTAGCAACATATCATTACAGTTCAGACCCCTCTTCTTCTTCATCCTTTAGAGACCATCTTTCCACAGAGTTAAGCAGCGCCACCTCTACCCACAATCAATACTACCAACCACTGCCTTTGAGCAAGTTGCCATTTGATGCCAATGATTATTTGAACCTTGAGTTGGACGAAGACTTCATCAGAACTAACGGTGGGTTTATGAATGACTATAACAAAACTGCGCTGCTGG
>JAKTWX010000038.1:14849-26922 GCA_030582275.1 Waltiozyma pijperi
AAAAGGACTTTTTAAGGTGGTAAGTGAATAAGTATGAACAGATAGATGACAAAATTCCAAGGATTTATTCAATAATTTTGGAAATATCATGGTTGGGTTTTGTAAATAATGTTGATTAACTGCCAATTAAAGGCACAAGAATGTACATAATTGAATCAAACTTCAGAGTTGGTAACTTCTATTTGAAAGTTCAATCCAGAGTCCTGAGAGCTGCAGCTCTGATCAGTGATCCTTTTAAATCTAATTAGACTAGATATTGGTATAAATAGCCCGTAGGCTGTCTAACCTCGTTTAATTCCAAAGATAAAAGACGTAGTAAACTTGAAGTACCACATCAACTGATATAACATAGTTTGATCAATCTCATCCCGGAATGAAGTTTATGGATATGGTAATTAGCCTATAAAGCTGTGTCAATTAGCTAGCAATTACCGGCCGAGATAGGACCTTTGACAAAAACAGTATATGACGTACAGCCCTCCCCGGACTTTTGTGTCAACATCCATTTGTTTTTTTGACACAACGCAAGCGGTTAAGCATAAACATAAAGCTTAAACAAATCTGATAACGAAGCACTATATTGCACTGGTTTAATCATGAACACCGCTATCAAATCGCCAAAACGCATATTAGTTTCAGGAACATTCTTCAATAACTCCATGATCGTCAACATATCTGTCTTTTGAAGTTTATCATCACACACTGCATTCACATTTGGAGGCTGTACCTGATATTCACTTCCCAAACACATTTAAGAGAAGTGGATATTTTGGTCTTTTAAGACGTTCCAGTTGACCAGCACTTGATAAAGTTACTGCGTATTACGGTAAACAAACCAGCTTATTTAAGCTTTCGCTCAGATTTGGCGTTATTTCTTATTACCTGCATATCTGCACATAGAAGCTCGGACAAAGATGGAGATCTGGTCAAGCGAACGTTTCCGAAAGCAGAAATTAAGGTTTCACTCTCAGATTCCAGCCTCGCTAGTTGACCATTTTGTCATTTAAATTATATTATAATTTTGTAAATTACGCGCATTATAAGTGATTGAAATTGGCTTATAGCATATTCATGGCTTCAAAACTTACAATAACGGAACCCGCCACCAGGCCTATTTAAAGTGGGAGTTCCACCCCCTTAGTTTTCAAAAGGTCACAAAGGATAGAGGCCACAGGATAAAAGACTCATCTTTTGGAAAGAAGCTAAAGCAAATACAGACAGTCCTATCCTCAAGTTAATTATTCAAGGAGTAACATGACATTAGCAACATATCATTACAGTTCAGACCCCTCTTCTTCTTCATCCTTTAGAGACCATCTTTCCACAGAGTTAAGCAGCGCCACCTCTACCCACAATCAATACTACCAACCACTGCCTTTGAGCAAGTTGCCATTTGATGCCAATGATTATTTGAACCTTGAGTTGGACGAAGACTTCATCAGAACTAACGGTGGGTTTATGAATGACTATAACAAAACTGCGCTGCTGGGGATGCTACTGACTCAGAGTGCTAAAAGTTACCAGGCAAATCCTACAAGCCTGACTGTTTGTTATGAAGAAGATGAAGAAGATTATGAGTCTGTTGGTAATGATGAATTCGACGATATCGAAGACAGCACCGGTTACACTACAACGGCTGCAACATCACACCACGGGTCTGTCTCTGAGGATAGCATTAAGAAGTCCAGATCCTTTGCCTCCTTTAGTCCTTTGCAAGAAGATCAAGCTCTGATGGGATCTCAAGAAGAACAGCAGCAGCAACATCTGCCTGATGATATTCAGATTGATCTTAGTGCCCACTTCAAGCACGAGAATGAATTCACTGGTGTGTTCCACTCCTTCTCTTCTGATGGTCAGGATACGCCACCCAAGGACTTTGATGATATTCTAGCTGGTCAAGAGTTGAACTGGGAGAGCATCCACAGTCTATTGAAAGACGTTGACGAAGCCATCAAATCACCAATCCAAGGAGATGATCAGAATGCGGATGTTAGTCCGTTGATGTTGAACACGAGCCATGAGCAAGGTATGTTATTTCTCACATTTAATATTGTGCTTTCTCTTATTGAACTTATTACTAACATTTACTTTCAAACAGTCAAAACTGATAGTCTTGATGTCAATCATATCGACTTCAAGTGTAATTGCTTGACCAAGTACAACAAGCTTTGTAAGAACTCAATTCTTTGTTTCAAACACACACTTGAAGAGAAGTCAAAGGTTCCAAGATTCGATCCAGACATTGAGAATGTGATTAAGACCTACAAGGTTATTCAAGAAGACCATGCTCTTGAGTTGAAGAAGCTTTACAAACTGGACAAGAAAATTGAAAAAAATCTGAAGAAGGAACTCAGCTTAAAGAAGAAGGCAGCCAAGGAAGCCCTGCTGAAAATTTCCAAGAAATCCAAGTCTAGTTCCAAAAAGTCCAATAAGAAGCAAAATACTCTCAAAACTTTACAACAACCAGGTGGAGTAGACATTCCATTTCTCAATTCACTCACAGAAAAGCTTTCACACTTACCAGACGACTTAGATGAGAGATTGAACGATTTCAACCACAGATTGCACTTGAATACGTTGATTCTCACTCAGGCATTCACTCAAGATATTCCGATCGTCTAGAGAGGCCTCAGGCCAGTCAATATCATCCAATACCATCTCACATTCAGCTTAATTATCATTTGCACTCACATATACCTTCAATGCTTTCAATTCTTCTTCCGTTGGATTTTTCAAATGACGTCCGTCCTTATATTTTCATTTCCTAAATATCAAAGTAACTGGTTTGCTATTCTTCTTCTTTTGGCATATAATCTTTGTATGCATGAATTCTTATCAATATCCCAATATATATAATACTTGGTATCTAGACTGATATTCTCTGTAGTAGAAACAAAGCACTCTAAGCAACTAGCTTGTTTATTGTGGTTACCGCAGACTGAAAAGGATGATGTATCTCATATAATCAAGTATGTGCTACAGTCTCTGTCCAAAGTTAAATAATTCATTCAAAAGAACTGCTGGGTACATCTTTAGTTTGAACATCGAGTGTAGTCATGATACATTACTAGTGTACTATGGATTCTAATTCTAATTTCTGACCTGTCAAATATCCAGCTTTCTACATGATGCGTAATCATCTGCAAGTTGATTAGGGCTCTCTAGGGCTATTCGCATCACGTGTCAACAGTTCGGAAAAAACATCCAAACATCAATGTGAGTTTTTTTCCAAAATCAAGATGCAACTCTCCGCGAACTTCATTCGGACCCACGCAAAAAATCAAGAATCTGATATCAAAATTGATGACGTAATCCAGTTTTTTTCTTCTCGGAAATTCGGAATTGGTATGCGCACATTGAAGTTCTATAATTCAGCTGGTTTGTATGGCAAGTTTCGCGATTGTCGTCCAAACATTTTTTTTCACGACTAGTAAAAATGAAAAAAGCTTTTGTACAACTCGACACATACAAGCAACACACACAGTAACTTGTTGAAGTGTTATTGTAGTTCCTTACAACTTATTATTACAAAATGTATGTCAAAACGAAGGAAGGAATAAAGTATTGAATCAAGGAACATATGACCTATCACCCATTATACCATTCAGAGAACCAGCAAGCAAGCAATCTATGCTATTAAACCACTGAACTCTCAAACAATGGAAATTGAACATCTGATTGTAAAACTGTTGAACCACAAACCGTACTGATATATTTTCAAGAAACAACACGTTCATTCAGAGGAACGTTACGGTAATACTCTCATCATCACATTCATTTAAAGCTCCACTTATTCAACCAATCATTAAGAACTGTACCACCAGCATGAAACTATAGAGCCAGATATATCTTTACTTGATACAAAGCATGAAATATTAATAAGAGATACAAACCAGTCAAGATATAAGGGAATGATGTTATTACTGTACCAGTTATGAAGACGTAACCGCACTTTCCTCATGTTCCATATACTCTCCCCTCCTCCTCTACCAGATATTGTTAACCTATGAACCTAGTACTAACAAATTTTTGAATCAGGGCTAAAAGAACTAAGAAGGTTGGTATCACCGGTAAATTCGGTGTCCGTTACGGTTCCTCTTTGAGAAGACAAACCAAGAAGTTAGAAATCCAACAACACGCCAAGTACGACTGTTCTTTCTGTGGTAAGAAGACTGTTAAGAGATCCGCTGCCGGTATCTGGAACTGTCAATCCTGTAAGAAGACTGTTGCTGGTGGTGCTTACACTGTCTCTACCGCTGCCGCCGCTACCGTTAGATCCACCATCAGACGTTTAAGAGAAATCGCTGAAGCTTAAGAGGATTCTTACTTTGAAGTTATACAATACATTTTCTCATTAATAAACAAAGCAACTTTTTCATGATATAGGTAAACCCTTTGCATGTCGTCTTTCCTCAGTTTTTCACGATTGTAGTATTAGTAGATGACTACCTGTTCTTGTGTTCAGATTGTCTGCGCCGTACAGGAGAGGTGTCAGGTTCCGTCGATATTAAGGACCGTGCAATATATACATAGGCCCGCCGGTGACTAGTACAACAATTCATTCAAGTTTTTTTAAAGATAGAATTAGATATCATACAGCTGAATTTTCAATAGAAGTGAAAGAGAGGGATGATTGTTTAATAAATATGATCATGAAGCGATCAGAATGCAGAACAATTGGACCGAGTAGAATAATATAAAATATGCAGCAGAATCTTGGTCAGATAAGTTATATGCAGGAGCTTATTCTTCAAACACAACGTCTTGCTTCTTGAAAAGCGGTAATGTGACCAAGTAACTGGAGACGTACTCATAAACAGTGAAAGTGACAGCTTGACCAGGAGCAACTCTCATGACTCTTGGAGTGATGCCTTTGTACAAGGCACCGACACCTTCTTCTTTGATCAATTCAAACCCAATCTTCTTGATCTTACCGAATGAGGACAAGTTATTGAATTCAGGATTCTTAGCACCCTTGGATTCTTTTTGTAATCTGGTCTTGATGGTATCCAATGGGGCGTTAGAGAAAGGACCGATAGCACCGGAGATCAACCCGATACAAGAGGTTTGCCAACTTGGAATTTTACCATCGTTACCGTTCTTTGTGTGATGTTCAACCAAGGCTTCTTTAAGCTTGGAGTAAACAGTGAAGTTGGCACCTTGGTTTGTGGCTTGTCTGGCTGCGGTTAAAGACACACCTCTGTATAGGACGGAGAACCCTTCTTCTTTGACAATTCTGTATAGGGCATGGGCGGCGTTTCTGTACTTTGGAGCACTTAACGGATCTGACAAGGAGTGATGTTGAGCTTGCAGTCTGATCTTGACAACTTCCATTGGGTTAACAACAATGCAAGCCTCGGTGATACCAGCACCGACACCGGCAATGAACGTGTTCAAAGTGGTGATGTTTCCATTGGAGTCCTTCAATAAAGTTCTGTATTGTTCATAGGATGAGAATCTGATAGCCATCTTTGGAATAATACCGATCACGACGGCACCTAAACCTTTATAGAGACCTGAGAAACCCTCCTTTGAGGCAATTTGAACACCTGTAGTGATAAACCCTGGATTCTTTACACCTCCCTTCTTGTGCAATTGCATACGAACCTTGATTGTATCCAAAGGATGACAAACCAAAGCTTCGAATAAACCAGCTGTACCACCAGCGATCAAGTTGACAGCTGTGGAGTTCTTAGATCTGTCGGACATTGTTGTAGTAGTAGTAGTGAATATGAGATAAATGAGTGGAAGCCCAGATAGATGATGATGATTATCTTTAATCTTAAGTTTCCCCGGTTTGGTTCATCTTGGGTTATTCTTTTGTATTTATATAAGGGCTAGCTGTTATTTTTGATAATTGAGAGCTGCGCGTGGGAAACCCCAATGGCCAACCGGTGCGATTAGGGATCAAGGGAGGTTTTCTTAGCTTGTGATCAGTCTTTGTTCGAGCTTTGCCGCAAAGATCCCGGAGAATAGGTTAAGTGCGAAATTATAAATATTTTTGGGGGACACAAAGACGAAATTGTCTCCGATAGATTGACATGTCGCGGCTTTTGAGCATGTTTTGTACACGGTGTTTGTCAATCTTTCAGAGGATAAATATTTGTATTTTATATATACATGATAGAGCCTGGGTCTTGCCTCTTGATAGAGAAACTGATAAACATGGGAATATTTAACTTATTTTACTTCCAAGTTCTTATTACAAAAGCGGTAATTTGTTGTAACTGCTTTAAGCCGTCAAATTTCTGTGTCAGGCTTCAAGCTCTCTGCCTCGGTCTAAGGAACATGCGTGTCCGAACCGGCGATAAACTCGGTGATCTGCACGCAAATGATCAAAATTCTGGGGTAATGGGGAAATTTTGAAATTCTCAACAGATCTGTCATAGGCTATAGGCAAGTGGGTTTGTGTCACACTGTCAAATAAAACTTGAATAAAAAGAGTCAATAGTACTAAGTTAGTAGGTACTAATTACTACTGACTCATTTGATACTATTCTTTTCGGTGACAATTACAACTTCAAGATCTCTAGACAGCATTAGTGAGCTATGCGGCTGATGTGAATCATAAAGAGATTTGATCCATTTGCGGTTTGCTTTTGCGGACCCGATAAAAATTCGGAAGTACTAGCAGTTTACTAGTGTGAAAAGTCTATGTGGGGGTTGACTTTAGCGACTTGATTGTTCAATCAATTAAAATGCACATCTAATGTACACACGAGCTACTTACTACCTAGCTGTTCCGATAATTAACTGTATGTTTTTCAGACACACTGTAAAAAAAAGACATCACATTGAGAGTAGCACTACTTCACCAGGCTCTAAACATCAGTGTTGGTGACCCCATTTCTCTTCTTTCTATCAAAAGGTTCATCCAAGAACCTCAACACCCTCTGGATCGAATTCTTAGCCTCTCCCTTAGTACTGTTATTCTTCTCTTGCTCTTCCTTAGCCTCCTCTTCAACACCGTTCAACGTATCACCGAGGTAGAAGTTTCTCTGGAAGAAAGAGGCCAAGAACGGGATAATTGTCAAGATCAAAGAAGCCAAGAAGACATAGTACAAGACGTCGTTGTAAGATTTGATGATGGCTTGTCTCTCGACGGAGTGGTAAGGCAATTTGTGAATCAACGTGATACTGTTGTAGTACTCAAGGACCATGGTCTCATTCCAACTTGGCAAGTTTTCAGCCATTATGGCGGGCAATTTGTTCTGCCAGATAGCGGTGGCAGCAGCAGAACCGATCGAATGGCCAATAGAGGACCACAAAGACAAAAGCGAGATGATCATAGCAGTTTCTTGATGGGACACAGAAGCTTGAGAGTTAACTTGAGACCCAACGACGGAGCAGGCGCCACCGATCCCGATCAAGATCTGAGTCCAGACAACAGCAGCGGCACTTGCGTGGTCATAACGAGCCCAGAAAGTGATCCCCATTGAGACAACTTGTAAGGCCAACCCGAAACATTGCAGGTATTTTGTACGGTGAGTGTATCTCATGATAATACCAACGACAACACCAAATGTGCATAACCCCATGGTTAGCGTATTGTTGAAATAGACCCAGTTTTGATAGCTCCAGTCAAAGATCACGTACACGAAAGAAGAGAAGAACAGCAATCTCATCATCCCACCCAACTGGTAGAAGAAATCGATGCAAACAGCAGTCATGAAAGTTCTGTTGAAGAGCACGCGCTTGGACATGGAAGGATACTTGGCTATCCACAGCTCGTAGATGGAATAGAAAACCAACAGCACACCGCCAACGACAAACATAGCGATCAAAGAAGGATTCGAGTACCCGCCCTTAGCAGTATTGGTCAAAGAGAAAGGCAATAATAGCAAAGACCACCCGAACCCTAACAACAATAACCCGATGAAATCAGCCTCGTCCAAATGTCTCCAAATAAACCCCAACCAACCAGAACCCTCCATGGCGACACTGTGGTAAACATAACGATTCTCGCCGTGTAATTCCAACTCGTCTCTTTGGGCCTTCTCCTCCAAATAGTGCATCCCACAGATAACAGGCGCCATAACAGCAGGCATCAAGATGGCAAACATCCCATACCCCCATCTCCACTGTCCGCGGTTCAAAAGAGCATCCACGATCTTAGCAGTGAACCAGGTATTAATCACGTATGGCGAGCCAAGCAACCCAAACATCAACCCACGGTACTTCAAAGGTGTGATATCCGCAGTGATGACATTATTCAACAAACCGATCCCTGAGTTCCCCACAGCCATGAACACGGTCCCAACGACATAGGACGAGATATGAGACGACGAAGCAGTGATGATGTGCCCCAAGGTGTAGAACCCCAAAATGATACCGTATGTGATTGGTCTTGAGGTGATATCGGAGATTTTGGAAATCATAGGCTTACAAACAGACGAGATAATAGCACCAGCGATTTCCACGGTCCCCAACATTGAATGATGACCGAAATTGGATGTGGCGTATGGAGCATAGGAGTAAGAAGTGGCAGAGTCGAAAGCTGCAACCCAAGCACAAACGATTAATAGGACACAGAACGTGAGACGTAGACGATTTCCCTTTGCTGTGTTGTCCATTTGAGATTTCACAGCTTCCATTCTTGCAACACCACGAGATTTGTAAATCTCGGGAGAGTTCGTTGAGGAGGAATCTTCTTCTTCTTCGTATTTGTACTTCTCATCTGCTGTTGTGGTTGACATCTTGACAGCACAGCTATGATCTCAGTGATTTGTGGGGAGGGAAAGAGATCATATCAGCACCACGGCGTCGTCTTTGTTGTATGTTGATGGGGAACCATATGCCTTTATATATCACACTTCACAGATCAGACTGTTTCTGGCTTGAACCATATATGAGCATCTGTATAATTGTCTCAACTCATCGATATATCCATAACTATCTTTCAATTATTTCGCCAAGATGCTTCTGTCAAAGGTTGCAATTTCGGGTGTAAACAGCGATTGATAATACTTCAACAGCTATAATATATTTATCATCTTGTGATGAATAATCATCAACTGTATGCCGTCATAAGTTATAACTACAAATTGGGTGTGTTAAAATGGCTGTCAGCCAATTACTGCTACTTGAATGAGGTTATAATTTATAATTTATAATATTTCGTTTCTTGGCTGTCGCGAATTGTCGCCATGCAGGCGGTCGCGCGCTGTGGCATATTTCCGACAGCAGCTGTTAGAGGAGGTTGTGTATAAACCGTATTACAAACGTTAATGTAAGTATCTAAGGTCGCCTATAGTTATACATTACTCTACTTCTATTTGTACAGCTATATTATTCACCCCCACATGTGCGATCTGCTTATAATAGCTAGGTGGTTACCTCAGAAAACAAAGTACTAGTGCCAGGATCTGGCTGGAGCTAGCTGGAGCTCGGAACTACAAAGATCACGGCACCGATGTGTGTTTTTTCTCCAATATTGTTGGATTCCCAGTAATTCATGAAGAGCTCTATGTAGATTTGGAGATAATTGACTCTTGGTAGCCTTTCTCACTCTGCGAAGCTCATGTCTTCAGAACCCTCTTTGCTAATACTTCTCGTTCAACTCATAGCCCTATAACGTTGTTCCTGTTCTCCATATTCAGTGTCTTGCGTCTCAATTCCTCGGCCATGTAAGACTTCATCATTCAAGCCTTGTGTTCACACTTTAGAGATTGGAAAGTTGAGACGGGCTCTAAGTCTGAATCATTGGGTTTCTGAGGACTTTAACTGGTGGTGGCATTGAACAAGAAGTCAGTCAACATCTGAGTGAGTGGTTATCAAAAATGCATTGAAGAGAGACTGAAGGAAGTTTTTAACTTGGTAGAAGCAAAGACAGATCGTATGAACAATGAAACAGCGGAATGATTCATTGATTAATAGCAAAACCTTTTACCAACCTGAACATCAACCTTTCTCCCCTCTTTGTTGTCATACTCACCTAAAATCCAAGATGCATTCTTGAATATTAAAATCTTCAAACTACAAACATTTGAGCTCTCAAAGTGTCGCGGCTCGCGAAGTTGAAGATCTACGGTTCGCTTTACAACTAGATCTTAATTAAAGAGGCTTCTAGTGCAGATCGAAATTGTAACTTGTAACTAAGAGCGAGCAGTGACCTACATATCAGCTTATTGTCATGGTAACACTAATTTACCAATCCAGCTCCGATCTGCAATCAGTTTGTACTATGTATGGATTAATCTTCGTGCAGTCGCGCAAACGTACATACACATAGTTAATAGTTATGAATTCAGGGTTGCTACTAGTGATAATATTATATAGCATATCAGTAGCACCGAACTGAGATAGAAGATTGGACAGTTGAAGTTCAAATCCCCTGAAAGTACATCGACTCATACAGAGTTTCAAATGAGCTACAATATGATCGAGTCGCTTGACCGCGGATGCACCCACAGGACAATAATCTGTGTGTGCTTGGGAATCAGCTAACTCGTAATTATTGAAGCTTTGATCGACATATAATGATCTGCAATCTGCAATAAAATCGGATAATTAATTGATTATCCTGCTACAGCTATGAGTATATTGCAAGCTTGTATCTCCACGCATTCAGTCTCAGATATCAGCACTGGAGCAGCCACACAAAACCAACACTATCAGCGAATCCAGCTAATATAAATGGGCCGAATACGATTCACCAAGCTGCTGAATTAATAATTTTGACACCTTCGCCTCGCGCAGAAACTTGCATATTGAAACTTTAAACTTTCAAAGCAATTTGCGAGTATTTGCGGAGCTAAGATAACAAAAACGTTCAATCTACAAATACTTGCAAAACGAAAGATATCACGTCGATAGTATAGAATCACGCCTGGGATTTATAAATTGATTTAAGAACATCTAAACACGAGCTCACAGTGTAGGTGGTAGCTCTTCAAAAGAATTAGCTTGAAGCTAACTTGATTTGGCATTCTTCGAATACGGTAAGACTTTCCAATATAAGGAGACCCAACAACGTTGTACCGGCATTCTTTTCTGAGTATATAACTTTGATACAGTAAGCTGGTACATTAACTCCGGCATCCTACTAGCCTTCATGATGTTTGTTCAGCCTTAGTGGACCTTGTAGATTCGACGTGTACGATGTCAGTGAAGAACTGTGAAAGAAAGACCGGCTGGTTGATCGCCAACTATGAAAAGAAAGAAGACTCAGTTTAAGGATAGAGAGGCTGCTATTCGGAAGCTTATAGCTGCGTCCTATTGTTGTCTGTCCAAAGTCAAGCGAGCTGAATTCATATAATCGACCTTTGAGATCTCAAGCTGTTCTAACTTCTAACTTCTGTATAGCTCAGAAAATGAACTATACCCGCACTCCGTTGAAAGTTGAAACCAAGCTACCGCCAAGAAGTAATCAAAACAACCCCACAAACACCCAACTTTATCCCATAGTTTTAGACTCCATCAGAAGGCCGAGGCCCGAGATCCCGACAACTAGTTACCGACCTATTGGTTAGAGTACTAGCATCATGGTTCTATTTTGTTCCATAGACACTTTCAATTCATATGGGCTGGTATATTATTTCGGTCAAACAAAGCACAGCACGTAGACAGGCTGCAAGTTTCAACAATACAGAGCGTGTGTGTCCCCCTGCATAAGGAACTATTCCGGGCATCAAACCATAAAATTTCCTATTTAGGAAAGATAATTACAGAAACCCGCTACTTTACTGACGCGCAGATCTGTATGTCCGCGCATATATCTGCAGATCCGTCTGCAACAAATTAAGGTTTCAGATTAATATATATCAAAAGCTTAGAAATCTATCTCCAAATTGGAAAGATCTTTAATTATTTGACAAAGCATTTAATGTAGTTTTGTATATAAATATCAAAGACAGACCACTTTCCCATTCTGGTCCTCCTTACACACACTCCGTTAAAACTCCGGTACCACCAAGCTGTCTGGATATCTGCAAAACACAAACACAAACACCAAAGATCATGCCGCTACCGCACACTTATCTATCCTCATTGAACCCTTTGTCACGTCCTTCTACGCCGCTACATTTGCTGACTTCAGTTGACCTCTCAACACCACCACCCTTACCGAAGCTTA
>JAKTWX010000038.1:26942-51871 GCA_030582275.1 Waltiozyma pijperi
CGGTCGCGCGCTGTGGCATATTTCCGACAGCAGCTGTTAGAGGAGGTTGTGTATAAACGTATTACAAACGTCAATGTAAGTATCTAAGGTCGCCTATAGTTATACATTACTCTACTTCTATTTGTACAGCTATATTATTCACACTGGTGGTGGCATTGAACAAGAAGTCAGTCAACATCTGAGTGAGTGGTTATCAAAAATGCATTGAAGAGAGATGAAGGAAGTTTTCAACTTGGTAGAAGCAAAGACAGGTGGTATGAACCATGAAACAGCGGAATGATTCATTGATTAATAGCAAAACCTTTTACCAACCTGAACATCAACATTTCCCCTCTTTGTTACACTCACCCAAAATCCAAGATGCATTCTTGAATATTAAACTCTTCAAACTACAAACATTTGAGCTTTCAAAGTGTCGCGGCTCGCGAAGTTGAAGATCTATGGTTCGCTTCACAACTTAATTACAGGAGCTTCTAGTGCAGATATAACTTGTAACTAAGAACGAGCAGTGACCTACATATCAGCTTATTGTCATGGTAACACTAATTTACCAATCCATCTGCGATCTGCGATCAGTTTGTACTATGTATGGATTAATCTTCGTGCAGTCGCGCAAACGTACATACAGATAGTTAATAGTTATGAGATAGAAGATTGGACAGTTGAAGTTCAAATCCCCTGAAAGTACATCGACTCATACAGAGTTTCAAATGAGCTACAATATGATCGAGTCGCATGACCGCGGATGCACCCACAGGACAATAATCTGTGTGTGCTTGGGAATTATTGAAGCTTTGATCGACATATAATGATCTGCAATCTGCAATAAAATCGGATAATTAATTGATTATCCTGCTACAGCTATGAAATATATTGCAAGCTTGTATCTCCACGCATTCAGTCTCAGATATCAGCACTGGAGCAGCTACACAAAACCAACACTATCAGCGAATCCAGCTAATATAAATGGGCCGAATACGATTCACCAAGCTGCTGAATAAATAATCTTGACACCTTCGCGTCGCGCAGAAACTTGCATATTGAAACTTTAAACTTTCAAAGCAATTTGCGAGTATTTGCGGAGCTAAGATAACAACAACGTTCAATTTACAAGTACTTGCAAAACGAAAGATATCACGTCGATAGTTTAGAATCACGCCTGGGATTTATAAATTGATTCAAGAACATCTAAGCACGAGCTCACAGTGTAGGTGGTAGCTCTTCAAAAGAATTAGCTTGAAGCTAACTTGATTTGGCATTCTTCGAATACCGTAAGACTTTCAAATATAAGGAGACCCAACGACGTTGTACCGCCATTCTTTTCTGAGTATATAACCTTGATACATTAAGCTGGTACATTAACTCCGACATCCTACTAGCCTTCATGATGTTTGTTCAGCCTTAGTGGACCTTGTAGATTCGACGTGTACGATGTCAGTGAAGAACTGTGAAAGATAGACTGGCTGGTTGATTGCCAACTATGAAAAGAAAGAGGACTCAGTTTAAGGATAGAGAGGCTGCTATTCGGAAGCTTATAGCTGCATCCTATTCCAAAGTCAAGCGAGCTGAATTCATATAATCGACCTTTGAGATCTCAAGCTGTTCTAACTTCAAACTTCTGTAGAGCTCAGAAAATGAACTATACCCGCACTCCGTAGAAAATTGAAACCAAGCTACCGCCAAGATGTAATCAAAACAACCCCACAAACACCCAACTTTATCCCATAGTTTTAGACTCCATCAGAAGGCCGAGGCCCGAGATCCCGACAAATAGTTATCGACCTATTGGTTAGAGTACTAGCATCATGGTTCTATTTTGTTCCATAGACACTTTCAATTCATATGGGCTGGTATATTATTTCTGTCAAGCAAAGCACAGCACGTAGACAGGCTGCAGGTTTCAACAATACAGAGCGTGTGTGTCCCCCTGCATAAGGAACTACTCCGGGCATCAAACCATACAATTTCCTATTTAGGAAAGATAATTACAGAAACCCCGTACTTTACTGACGCACAGATCTGTATTTCCGCGCATATATCTGCAGATCCGCCTGCAACAAATTAAGGTTTCAGATTAATATATATCAAAAGCTTAGAAATCTATCTCCAAATTGGAAAGATCTTTAATTATTTGACAACGCATTTAATGTAGTTTTGTATATAAATATCAAAGACAGACCACTTTCCCATTCTGGCCCCCCTTAAACACACTCCGCTAAAACTCCGGTACCACAAAGCTGTCTAGATATCTGCAAAACACAAAGACAAACACCAAAGATCATGCCGCTACCGCACACTTATCTATCCTCATTGAACCCTTTGTCACGTCCTTCTACGCCGCTACATTTGCTGACTTCAGTTGACCTCTCAACACCACCACCCTTACAGAAGCTTAACTCTTACTCACGTCCTGTATCTCCTTTCGAACAGGTATCACAAGTCCCAAGTGAAGACTTCTGTCTCATTTTCCAGATCAAGATGGATCAATTGAGAAGACACACTGATACAAACAACTATTCCGGTCCTCAATGTCATAAAGGACTATTCACTCCTCAAGCTACTCCACTGAGCTCACCGAGCACAAAGAGATTACTTGAGTCTTTCCGTTTGACAGAAGAAGATACCGTTGATGATCAAGCTGACCAAATGGAGATCGATCCTTTCGAAGAGGACAAAGAGACAATAGACCACCCAATCCAACTCAGAAAGAGACTCTTATCCTTCTCAGAGACGGTCCCTGATTTATTAACACAGACAAAATCAACACTTCAAGATCTAACAGAGTCCGAGAATCTTCTTTATCGTTCCGATACACCAGTTGGTGCTTCTTCAACTCAAGACATGGCAAACACTCAATTAGGTGACACTGTTGATCCTTCCACGCCAAGATCCTCTTTGAATTTCAACTTTATGGATATTCCTCGCACAAGATTGAACAAATTATCCACATCGTCGTCTTCATCTTCCTCTTTGAATAACTTCAGAATCACAAAAACCAGTTCAGTTACTACAACATCGTATAAGAACTATACCACTGTGAAGAAAAGGGGATACAGGGGTGATTTCAGATCTTTCTGAACATTGGGCTGTTGCCACTTTGAAGTTTATAATTGGTTTGGGTTGTTTGGTTATTGTCTTGTTTATTTTGTCTTGGTTTGTTTTGTTTTTGATCTGATGGGCTATTTTTTTTGCTCTGTGCTATTGTTATTATTATTGTTCTGAATTTTTCATATGTGGGAATTTCCAATATCTTCTCACTGTAAGTTTTTCTTGTTATATCTCCACTTTGATATATTATCCTGCTGGACAGGTCATGATTTCTTCCTTTGCTTGCTGTATCACTACCATCTTTTCTTTGCTGATTAATTTGTTATTGTATTCTATTGTCTATCCATCATTTGCTATATATATTTTGAAAGCTATCTAGCTGATCTCAGAATCATCATCATCAATAATATCCTTTGCAGCTATTGTTATATTGTTTAAGCTTAATAATATCTCTCTGTCCCAATCAACTCACACTCCTTTAACAGAGTAAGAAGTTTCATGTATAGTTGATTCCTGATCTCCCCCTCTATTCGAACAGAAAGAAGGTGGCCATAGACATAATTCGCCATTTCAGCTAACAAATGGTCATAAACTAAGGAAAGAATGAATCTCCGTGTGAAAACTAAAGAGTTGGAAGATGCACCAGTTTAAATACTTGAAGCTCAACTTAGCTTCGAAGTTCGTCGACTATGGAAGGAACTGTACAGAGGTTGTGGAAGAAAGTATCAGATTAAGCTTCATAGCCAATGGAAAGGAAGATACAATGTGATAGAACTATCTCGAATATGACAAAAACCAAGGGAAGTTCCGTGAATCGTGATCGTGATCGAAGATCCACAGCCGGAGGTATCAGGGTTATTGAAGACTTAGAAACAGAACAAATAACAGCTAGAGCTTATAACGATATAGAAGTTCTTGGAAGGATTAAGACACAGTTTTAAGGGGAGTATCTACTAGCCCAGTCATTGTGTGGCTATTTTAAGCGTGAAATCTCAGATGCTCTGGCAATATTGTAGTGAACTCAAAGGTCGACTGTTATTAAAAGCCGTCGGCAATGGGTCTTTGAAGAATATTATAGCCCTGTCTAAAGTCACGTGGAGCTCGGCTGTCGGAAATTTGATATCGGACACCTACAGAATCATCCAGATTTCTTTTGGAAATTGAGGGGTAAATCGGTCAATACAGCGGATATACGTACACTACTAGTAGTAGCTATGCCCGTAATTTTCAATCAGATCTATGATTGGATGTTTATATTGTACGCTCCTTATACAACAAGAGTCTTATCCTAACTGACCTCTAACTACAATCTCACAAAGGTTGTATTTTTCAACGACGTAGCGCTAGTCATCACATATATTATTAACTTGACACCAAATATATAACCTTAGGGTGGTGGTGTACGAGCCGCCAGCCACTCATGTTCTTCGGATGTCTGCGGAGTGGAGCAGATTTTAGCTGAAAAACTTCCGGAAGCTGGAAAATTAACACATTCAGAATTAATAACAAGCTCTAAAAAATGACTTTATGTAAAGATTAAATAGCTGTGTTCCTATAAAATTGGATAGGAATCCGGGCAATTATATAACTGTACCAAAAATCTGTTAGTCTTGAAGACCGACACCATCAAAAGAATAACAAAAGCTTAAAGGAAATCAAGCTGCTTCATGCAGGTTTCGGTTTCGCCAGCTCTGATCCGCGTAAAAAATTATAAATTATAATCTTGAAAGACACCTGCTAGTCAACAAGCAATCCTTCGAAATATTAGCTCCAAGACTTTAACAGTTCTCAAACCACTAGAAACCGCACACCTATATTGAAGCAGTAACTCTGCCTCTTAGTACCAGCTCACTGACTAACACTCTTGGATACCTAGACTACACACAGTACCAATCCTTTGCACCACAAACAAACACTCCATTAAAAAAAACTGAAGGATAAAGAAAGAGTTAGCCGCCCATCCCTTAACCACATCACCACATCACTTCACACAACATCTCCTTTTCAAGCTAATGGAAGACGACAAAGTGGTTCCAATGAAGGACCAAAACGCCCTTGTTATGGGGGATGGTAAAGTCTTCAAGATTCAGAAAGTCCGTCAAAGAAAGATTCACAGTTGTGTTCCTTGCCATCAACGCAAGGTGAAATGTTCCCGTGAACAACCAATTTGCCAGAATTGTATCAAGAATAACTTGGAGTGCAAATACTTTGTGAATGACAGAGTCTCAAGAGGGAAGAAGAATAAAGAGGTTGACAAGAATACTGATCTTCGGAAGAAGGAGGAGTTGAAACAATACATGAAGAAGGCAAAGCATATGGTCTCTGAAGGTACGCCTAGCTCGCCTGCTGAGAACACTGAGGTGATATCACTGTCTGCATCAATAGCTCCAAAAGCTAATCAAAGCTCCATCCGATCTATGCTGTCACCTTCAACTACTTCTTCTAACTCTCCCTTGGCTAATCAGTTCAATGGCAATACTCTCAGTACAGCAGAAACCACCGTCCAATCAAACATGATTTCCCCTCCTGACTTCCCATCAAATTCACAAATTCCAATCATCATTGACACAAACCTTACACCTGCCAAGGAAACAAACATCTCAGAATCAATCTCTTCTGGTAGTGAAAGTCTGTCTCCTCCTAAGGTTCTTGATTTCCAAGGAGCCAATAGCAAAGATCAACTACAACCACCACAATTACCACTTGTATCCAACGATTTAGACCAGCTGACTCCGCCGATTCTGTCAGATTTCTCACAGGGATCAAGACATTCAGCTTTCCAAAGACCTGCATTCTCTGAATTCCAATCACCAAATCCATCTGGTTCTACATCAAATTTCACATCAACTAGCTTCTTACAAACTCCAATGACAAGCACCAATATGGGACAGACCAGTCCTTCCAGTCTCATTAACAACTTCACGCCAAACCCACTGAACACGTCAACGATCAAGAACAATAACAATAACAACAACACAGTCAATAATATCAACCTGTGCCTGCCTCAGATCCTGATTCCTAAACCTGCACGCTCAATTCCGGTTTCAGAATTAGAAGATTTCTTCAATGGATTACCTCCCAAAGAGAGATCGTATGCTTTGATCAAAAGATACAGAACATCGGTGCATCCGGTGTTGCCAATTTTGGATTTGAAAGATTTTGAGAGGCAACATGACTTGTTCTGGGAAAATGGGATCGATAAGAAGCTGGAATTCCTGGCCATGTTATACCCAGTGTTGTATGCAGCCTCTAAGACCGAATGTTTCGAATACAGTTATGACGAGATCACCAAGTTCGAGTTGAGTAATGAAATCCACAAGTATCTCCGCATCGCAAGAGCTATTCTTGCTTCTTTGGAATATCCAAATAAGTTCTCTTTGAAAATCGTCCAGTCTGTTGTTTTGCTTTTCAGCACGTTGGAAAACCCACCTATCATCGACATGGCCATCTTGATCCGTATTGCCCAGACGTTGAACTTGCACAGAGATCCAGCTACTTTCCTCAACATCACCGACGCCAGTTTGGTTCAATTGAGACGTTTGCTATGGTGGGAGATATTCTACTTGGATGCTATGACGAGTTATAAGAACGAAACCTCGCCATTGATAAGATTGGAGGAGTTTGACACCTCTTTACCAGTGGAGTTCTTCTACAACCAATTGAATTATTCGATTTGTTATTTGAACGGGAAGTTCCGCTACTCTTTGATCTTGAACGAGTTGACAAGGTTTATGCACGGGTTAAGTGGTGTTCCTTTCAATTCCATACAGACTGTCAAGCAGAAGATCATGGATTTGCACATCAGTTGCAATGCCTCTATGATGAATTTGGAGAATTTCATGAAGAACAATTCGGATGTTTTGAATTATGAAGAGATTAACTTCATCAAATGGGCCAAATCGACTTTGGTTACTTACTGTGATCGTTCCTTGTTGATATTGCAGAAGAAGATCATCCTAAAGCAAAACATCCTGAATATCAACGATGCAAACAATAGTCTGATTTTCAACAGCAGTTACAATCTGATGGTTAATAACAAGAAATCCAGATTCTCCATTCCTGAAAATGCCTTTGGTCCTCAACCAAGTGAGAGTGACACTTCTTATTCCTTTGACGATTTGTCCAACAATTTGATCCCAGCCTCATTGCACTATCTCTACGAATTCCTCAAGAACAACAATGACGATGTTTACAACCTGTACAATTGGGAGATCAGAAACAACTTACCATTTGACTCCATTTTGATCGTTTTGACGAACTTGATCACCGATTTGGAAAAGAACAGCAACAACAGAAACGGGTTTGAGCTCAGAAACGACATCAGATACTATCTCCTCGACAAGACAATCGACTTGATATTCATCAAGTTTGATAACAAGAAGAGATCCATCATCAAGAACTGTTTCACATTGATCAGATACTTATTCCAGATCCTCAGATTGAAGTTCCTCAGAAATGACAACAGCAGCAACGATCAAAGCTCACTCACTGGAGGATCCAATGGGTTCATCAAGTTCGATCCTTATTACACCGAGCAAATGATCCCTAAACCAGCGCAAGGTATGGATTCGAGGCAAAACAGGGTCTCCCATCAAGGACAATTCAACCATCCATTGAACCACATGTCAACTTCAGCACAAGCCTCTACAGCCACAACTACGAACTGCTCGCAAATCGCACCAAGAACAATGAGAGCTATCTCCGGTCAAACGAACAATATCAGTTTCAGTGAGATGGTGCCATCTTTCAACAACATCTCAGTAAGTGATATGTTCTTCAATGGGCTAACCAGTTCAGAGATAGGCAATGGGTTTTCTAACTTCACATCACCTGTTCAATCGTTGGGTAACAGTCGCAACAATTCTGTTTCAAATTTCCATAACAATAATAGCAGCAACGGTATGTTACATTCAAGGGAAGATAGTTATAAAGAACATGAATTACAAAGAATCAAATCTCAAATCTCCAGGTTTTTGAAAGAGGAAAGATTGGCGGATGATGATAGATTTAATAATAAGTTTTACGTTGGGATTGAAAAGGAGGTCAAGGAACTGATTGAAAGGTTTATCTAGGGCATTGGGTATAAGGTATAAGCATGGTGATATAATATGAAGAAGAGCTTCTGGTTGTAATTTGTGATTGTAAGACAGATCTCGGATATACTCGGGAGTGGGAAAGCTAATTGTGCACGTCGAGGACTCGGGACTCGGAGTTCGGCAATTCAAGTTGCCGGGAATTTGTATCCAAAGAAAATAAAATGCGCAAATTTTGTGGAAACTTCAGCAAGCATTATTGCCGAATATTTCCTAATTTGGCTATTTATTTCCATACTGAAGGCTGAGATGTTTGGATGTTGAAAGTTGGCGTGAATTAGCCGGCAATCAAACATCTCGTGAGAAATTGAATTGAACCGCAGCAGGCGAGTCTCATGTCCCATGAATACTGTGTGGTATATTGTTAGCTTTTGTAATATTTAATTCAGTGTCTCTGAATTGGGCGATGAAACCTGATTGGATCTAGTTGATTCTTGTATTCTTGTAATTCACAATAACCGCTTCAAAAGACAACAAACACACAAAGCAAACCATTCATACATCTTTTATGAAGAGAGACAGTCTCATATGAACCATGGAAATCAACATGCAAAATCATCTTGATAACCAATACGTGTCAGATCAGTTCATGGATGATGTGTTAATGTCCGACGGCTCTCAAGCTGAACGAGAAGGCAAGGTGTTAGCGTCTGATGCCCAGATCATCAATGAAACCAATTTCAACAAGTTATTCGCCTTGGAGTCTCAGACAAATGGACAGAGCTTTCTTGATACATGGCCGCCAGCCACAGCCACAGCGACCACCACCACCACCACCACCACCACCACGACAGATGATCCGTTCTTCCAGGGGTTTCTTGGGCTACAGAGCGGCACAGAACTGATGAACTTCAATGCCAGCCTTCATAACCTGAACGATTCAATGACTATAAACTCTCAATCGGTGAGATCCTCTTCAGAATTCCTTGACCAATTTGAAGAATCGCCGAATAGCTCCAACAGTTACAACAGCCATCACGATCTGGACACACAACTGCAGCTGAACTTACAGGCGCAGCAAGACCACCAACTGAAACAGAAGGGAAGATTTGGTTTCAGCAATCAACTTTCAAATATGTTCAGGTCGCAGAGTCAACGGTTGAGGGGGATAAACCCGTTATTTTCCACCACAAAGGAGCAACAAGCTCAGTTCATCGATCCCATGCAAGTCAATCCCAGCTACCTGCCTCCCGCCAATGACTCTGTTGATCCTCTCGAGACCACAACCACAGCCACAGCCATAGAGGAGCACGGTATCTTGAGAAGAGGTACAAGGTCAGCTACAAACAGTATCGTGAATGCCTTGAACAGTGCCAGATTCTCCTTCAACAAGACGAAGCCTGACAGAAGACTGGACGGGGCCAAGGACATCGATGAGTCTGTCCAGGAGGAAGAGAATGATCTGATGGAGCAGGACGATATCGAAAGTATGATGGACAAAATGTTGAACATGGACCATTTCATCAACAATAACGATGGTGTCGATGGCGAAGAAAGCTATCGTAACAATTCCGTGATTGGGCATGAAGGTTTAACAAGGGACAGTCTCGATATGGTTCTGCCCTCGAATATTAGAATCAGTGTTGAAAATATTGACGGTGTTGCTGATTATAATCAAAGTTTTGACATTAATCAGAACGTAAACATGGATTTCAACCAGGAATTGAACAGGGTTATTTCTATGGCCAGTCTGACTCCTTCCAACTACGATTTCAACAGGATGAACACTGTGGCGGTGAATAAGCCTCAACCACAGCAGCCCCTACAGCAACAGCCTCAACCAGCTGGGATCCCAGTCAAGCCACATGTCCAGTCATCAGCTTCGTCTGTCAAGACCGCACAGGGCAGCTCTCATTCAACTAATTCAACAAGCAATGTCAATTTGGAGGGCTCTGAGCCCAACTATGCAGCCTTGTTCTCCAATATGAATCCAAAGAAACGTCCCTCCAGATCCTTCTCCATTGGGAAATTGACCAACTTGTCTCAATCGAGTAAAAAGGATCAAGACACTCCACAGCAGCAGCAGCAGCAAGAACCACCTTCACCAAGCGAGAAATATCTCACAAACAACTTCCTTAAGATTGAAGAAGACGACTCAGAATCAAACTTACTGCATACCCCTCGTTCATCAATGCAATCTCATGTGACAACGGATGACCTTGCCTCATTCGACTCAACCACCACCTCATTGAGCACCTCAACGACGGAACCTAAAGTTCGTGGTCGTAAACCATCAACGGAATATGACGCCAGTAGGACTTTTGTCTGTAAGGCTTGTCAACGTCGTTTCAAAAGAGAAGAACATCTAAAGAGACATTTCAGATCGCTACATATGCATGAGAAACCTTTCAATTGTCCGAAATGTAATAAGAAGTTTTCAAGAACTGACAACTTGACACAGCATTTGAAGACTCATGCTGATTAGTATGATACAATGTACTATAATAACAATTAAATATAATTAATAATAATACTACTAAACTAATTTCATATATTATATTAATCGATTATTTACCAGAGGTTTTGTTCGTCTCGGAACCAGGGCCAGTTGCGTTAGAAGAAGAAGAAGAAGTAGGAATGATATTGAACAGCTTCCCAGACTTCATATTTCTGAAAGGATTCTTAATACCCTTAGAAGAAGTCTTGTTACCGTTGCTGTTGTTATTACTTGAAGATTCAATGAATTGAGCAGGGATCCGGCCCGTACTATCAGCAGCACTGAAACTTTGAGCATGAGTTGTGGAATATGTTGAAACCATCGATGCCTTCCTCCCGAAAAGTCCACCTCCGGTACCACCGACGTTTGCCTGATGATTCACGGAGGTTGATTGGTTCAAACTAGCGAGATTGATACTGGAGATCGATCTTAGGGTTGAGAAGGTCTTCTTCATCTTGGACTCTTTCTTTGCTGAGCCTGCAGTTGAAGATGCTGGGTTGGTTCCGTTCGTTGCAACTGTGCTTAGTGAGGAGATGGAGTGGGAATCAGAGACATCGAGATGCTGATGTTGCTGCTGTTGGTGGTAATGTTCAGGGTGTCTGATGGAATCCTCGTCGAATTCTTCGCCCACTATTCTTCTGTGTGGAAATTCTTGCACCTTGTGGGCTTCGGAGTTTGCAGCAGTCATAGGGGCAGACATGGCAAACATCATCTCCTTTCTTTCGCGTTCCTCTCTGAGTAGCAACTGTTCTCTCTTCTGCAGCTTACGTCTCAATCTGTCCTCTTCAAATCTCAACAAATACTCGTCCAGTTCCTTCATGAGCTTCTCCCTCTCTGTGCGGATTAAATGCGACAACTCCAAGATGTTCAATGAACGAAGTAGCAGCTTCATGTCACACGCTAGAGCAGCGGTTTCGTAGATCAGCTGGATCAGGGCATCAGAAGGAGTAAGAGCATCAGGAGCAGCAAGGTTTTCCAAAGTGGCGATTGACTTATCATGAGTCGAGGCAGGGGTACTGTTACTCGGATTCTCCGCAGCTTGTGGCTTGGTGGAACCAGAACCAGCAGCTGAGTTCGTAGCAGCAGAAGCTGTGGCATGATCGTCTTCATGGATCTTCAATTTCAACTCCCCAACCAACCCCAACCCAAACGTCATGTTACCGTTGGAATCCGAATCACTGCTTGTGCTGTCAGCGATTCCTGTAGTGGCTGTGGTTAATTGTCCCGTGCTTCCTCTATAAGAACCAAATTGGAAATCTTCGTCGTCAGACCCAATGTATCCACGCACTTCGGATCTTTTAGGATTCTTAGGCATACGGAACATACCTTCAGGAACCTGGATGACTGTGGATTCACCCTCACTACCACTACGTGACTTGTTGAAGGCCGCGGTCGCGGTGGCGGCTCTTGATGGAGATTGAGCAGAATCACTAGCTGAGGCAGAGGCTGAAACTGGGGCTGAACGTGTTGCAGAATTGGAGACGCTGACAATTGATAAAGGGTCATCATCGTCCATTACTGCTTCGCTCATGTTGGCAACCGAGGTGGTTGCTGTTGAGACTCTGGACATCTGCTTTGGCCCAATGTTGTCTTCGCCGTCTGCCAAGTCGTAATAAGAGCTGACAGGTCTTGTGGTGTCAGTATTGAACTTTGAAGGAGCAACAGGGGACTGCTGAGTCTCAGGTTCGATATCTGATTCGTCTTCAGAATCATCGCCGTAGTCTGCTCCACTTGCCTTGTCCTCGTCGTCCTCGGTCTCTTCCACGCTGACTTGTTTGGACAGTCTCGACTTCCCAATTTTTCCTGAACCTCTGGACTGTTTTCTCTTCTCGGCAATGCTTGAATGACGAGAGCTGGAGTCTGTTCTCTCGGCTTCACGAGTCCCACCAGTAATGATGGAGCTGCCATTGGTGCTGACTGAATCTGCACGAGATTTGGCCAATGATTTCATTCGTTCACGTCTGCGTGACAGCAGAGATAAGTTCAAGAACCCATCGTCCAAAGTGTTCAAATCCTCCTCGATCTTGTTGAAAGTAGGCAGGACATGAGGATGCTCGAGGAAGAACTGATCAATCAACTCTTCGACATCCCGGGCGCCACCTTCTGAATCTGGGTCGTTCTGTTGATCGTTGATATCCTCGGCATAAGCAGCACGCAGCTTACCAAAGAACACGCCGAGAAACGAGAAGTGAGAATTCATAACCCCCATTTCCTTCTTCCCAAGCACAGCGAACATCACCTCTGAGATCAGATCATAAAGCAGCGGGATCTCATAGAACTTCGAAATAAGCAACAAGTCCGTCGTCGTTGGTGTCAGCAGCCACTTGTTCCCCAGCTGCCCCGTGAAGAAGAACTCCGTCAGAGCGTCAACAGTACAGGTTGAGAACGGAAGATACATCGAACGAGGAATCAACAGAGGTTCCATTAGCTGTGTGAGACTGGCCGAAGACCCACCACTAGTGTTTGGGACATTGTTAGACTGATCCTCGGCAGTGGCAGTGGCAGTGTTTGTAGCTGATTGGGTCTCGTCATTAGCTTGGAAGCTTGAAGATCTGGAATTGTTCCCAGTGGCATTGCTTGTTGCGCCACCAGGAGTGCTGCTGCCACTAGCAGGGGCGGTTCCCCCTGAACTGTTCATTTTTCTTCTGAGAACATTAGCAGGTCTGAGATCTTTCAATTTGGAACTGGAAGAAGTACTTGAGCCACCAACTGGGACAGGTACGTTATTAGAAGACGTAGTGCTGGGAGCGTTGGTGTTCCCTGTGGCTGTTGAACCAGCTGAGAAACCAGCGGCATCAGTAGACGAGGAACAAGCAGTGGTGGGAATTGGACCTGGACCTGGACCTGGACCTGCAGCAGAGGATGGGGAACCAGGACCAGAACCTAAATGAGATGTACCACTGACTGAACCTCTTGGAGAGTTCCTTGGAGACAAATTGCTAAACCCGGAGTGGCCACTATGATTGCTATGATCGCGCATCAGATAATCTCTCTTCAATGGCATGAACGAACTGTTGAACTGTGGTGGTTGGTGCAGATGATGAGAAGTAGCTTCAGATGGTAAGGGTGGTAATGATTCCGTAGGTTCTTCAAGACGAGGTGGCAAGTTTGAGAAGTCCAAAGTTGGAGCATCTCCTGCTGCTCCTCCCACTGTAGTTCCCACTGTAGCTGTTAGTCCTGAGATCGAGCTGTTGCCAGCTGAAAGAGAAGTCATTGACAAATTCCCCGTCGAGATGACAGAGGCCTTGCGAGAAGTAGGTCCAGCACTAACTGATCCGGACCCAGAACGAGATCCCGTGGAGAAAGCAGGTGTCAATTGTGGAGATTTGCTGCTGCCACTGCTGTTATTATTGTTGTTATCCTGGAATGGCAGTCTGAACTGAGGAGCATGGTCTGAGTTTCTTCTCGCTGGGGAAACAGCAGCACTGGATGAAGCACCGCTGGGAGTAGCACCGCCTGTCCCTGATGCAGAAGCCATCGATGTTGTGGCTTTGTTGATCAAGCTGATAGATTTCTTAACCAAGGAATCATGCTCCACTCCCTCGGAATCAACAGCTTTACTGCTGACGCTCTGATTGTTCTCCAACTGGTAAACGGCTCTGGCATAACCTCTAGAGAGAAGCATATCGAAACACCTCCCCCAACGTTTCCTTAGTAGCACCAATGGGACATTACACTTATCACCATCGGCACTGATAAACTCGAAATCCGCCAGGTAGGAACCATACCTCTCGAAGGAATTTCTACCCAGTGTGACGGCGTAATTCGGGAAGATCGATCTGATGGAACTGAGCTTGGTGGTTGGTGACACGTATTTGGCATAAGCTTCGAAATTCGTAGTCTCTTTGAACAGATGCGCCGTCCCAGCACGAGATGGCTTCTTACGGCCATTGCTGTTGCTGTTTGTGTTGGAATTGGCACGTGCTGAGCCGGATTGCGAGGAAGTTCTGAACGAATGGAAGATGTTGATGATTGGCAAGCTCAAAGCGATGAATAAGTCGAACTTCTGAACCGTGTGATGGTCTTCTTCGCCACCGCCAACGGAAAAGTCACTTGAACCGAGAATGATAACATTGTGGTGAGACCCCCAGATGAAAGTCTTCCATAGATAACTCTTGTTCGAGGTCGTCGATGCGGTGGTCATCCCGCCAATGTTCAAGCGCGTCCATTTCATAGACGGCATGTTGTACGAGAAGACCTGGTACTCGTTGAACTTGGAGTCGAACCCTGAGACGATGATATTGGAACCAAAAACAACCCCTGATGGCATCGTGAGCTGGTTGTTGGGAATCGACGAGTTGGCTTTGGACTGCTGCTTGGAACTGCTCGAGTTCTTCACCAGAGAATTGTGCGTCTGAAGCTGAGAATGCGACAAGGGCAGTCTTAACCCTGTGGCGTCTGGTGCCACTGGGATGGACACGAGTGGGTTGCTGGAGACTGGGTCCAATGCCTTATCTTCCTCGTCTTCCTCCGATGGAACGAACGGGTTGTACAGAATTATCGTATCGTTGTTGGTCTTGCCGGTGAAGTTCAGCGTGCTGCTCTTCTGGTCCCCGCTTCCCGCCTCAGACGATTCGTCGAGCTCGGAGTTTGGATCGTTCTCGAAATGGCTGGAGGAAGCACCCATGACAAACCCTGTTTCTTTGAGACATTTCAAAAACACCTTCGGGTTGCTCTCAGATGGGGCAATTGGGTCGAGATCTGGCTGGTTGCCCTTGGACTTCATCTCGTTCAGCGTCAGCCTCATCTCCGAGGTGCCAATGTATCTCTCTCTGTTCAAGTCGTAAAGAATAACGTGGTTCAGCTCTTGGTTCAACTCACCTCGACCACCCACGATGGCCAAACAAGGAGTCTTCTCCGGGAATTTCGAAGCTGCTGTGGCTGGAGATTCCTTGTTGGCGTCGTCAGGAGCCACGTAGTCAACGGCTATGATCTGATGGCCAAATCTTGAAACCATTCCGGAGGTTGACCCGTCATTGAGACATTTCCATCTCTTGGAGTCGATGCTGAACTCCCAAAGATCGTTACATGGGACAAAGCTATGGCTGGAGAAATCGTAAGCTAACCCCCCGTAAATGAACAGTTTGTCGTGGAAAACTGTCAACGAATGAAACGCACGAGGCTTCGGTTTCAATGTCTTTGAATGCCCATCTTGATGTGATTCTTGCTCCGGTGGTTCTATGGCTAAGTGGTGCCATTTTCTCTGAATGACATCCAAGTAGAACATCTCGGCACTTAGCAAGGATTCCCAGCTATCTTGCGAGTTGATGTATCCCTGTTCGATTAGCTGCTTCTCGATTTCAAAAACATTGATCTTCTTCAAGTTCAACCCACAAGTGAACCCGCCATGAACAACGATGTTGGAACTGGTTGAGGCCGTAGCTGAACCCGTACGTGAATTCAGCAGGTATCTTTCATCTCCTGTTTCTGAAGTAGGCAGCGTCACTGTGTATGGTGTGCTTTCTGATGGAAGTAATGGGGCCATGTTTGCTGCTATTGGTGAAACAAAAAAAGACAGATTTGCTGCTATTGGTGAAAGAAAAAAAGACAGACGACAAATAACCAGTACTTGTTGTTTGTTGATAAATTTCGTTTCGACCAGAGGAAAATATAATTGTTTCGTCTCTGCAGCTGATGAATCTGACTGGTTGGTTGGTTGGTTTGTGTAGTTCAGAACTTGTTGTTGACCTTATCAAGGGTATTTATTCCTTTGTTGAACGTACCCGATTGATTGATGTTTCACTGAATTGCATCTGAATTGACGTCGCCTCCGCCAAAATCCAATTCCCCCGAAGCAGCTACGTCGTACAAACCTAGCAGTAACATGCAGGAAACCCCCCGTGCTCGCCCGACAACATCCAAACATTTCCAATATCGCGTTGAAAATTCAAGTCTATATTACCCGTGATTCTGCCATTGACGGATTAGGAAGCTCTCACGTGATTTTAATATAATTTGCCACTGCCGCGCCCGCCAAATCTAAATTTACACCACGTAATCAAAAATTCGGCTAGACCGCGTAGCTATGTCGGCAAACAAGATTGTCCGATGCCGAATCCCGATATGTGTTTTTTCTATTAAAAAACTCAACAAAATTTAAACGCAAACTACTTTCATGAAAAAGTCCTTAAATTGGACAATTCTATTTGTTACCTCTGGAGATCATAGAATATTGTAGTTAATAAGATATAAATTGTAATATGACGAGATACACTGTGTGAGGGCTAAAGAAGGATCCTGGATGAGGTGAAATATTCCAATCCCAATTTATATGAAGTAGTTGCTGTAAAAATATCTTGGAAGGATATATTAGATTTTGACGTCGAGTGAAAAAAAAAATCACCTAGTTGACTCCGACTTTCTATTTATAAGTGAAAGACAAGAGGTAGAGATGATTTGAAGGATATGGCCAAAAACTATTATCTACATGTCTATGAACCAAGGCTTTTTTCAATTATAAATCTTTGTTTGTATGATACACCGTAAATGTATTTCAGGGATACGCGTTTGTTACATATGCGGAATTAATAGGGCGGCAAATTAGGACTTCTCTCAACTCCTCTATATATGAAACACCAATATTCAGATGCTCCAAAATAGCTGGAATGAAAGGGGAATTGGGAAACCATACAGTGATTATTTAACCATTATATGTGCTTGAAATTTCGTTAGGATCCCTCTCCAGGCTTCCAAAGCCTTCAAGATACACTAGTTCTTCTTCTGTTTCAGAATCTGGCGGCAATTTGTTGATAATTTGTTGAGATTCTCCGAGACTCCGAGAATCCAAAGGAGGAGGTGCATCGACGACATTGCGCGCGTCCCCCTATAAATCACGCTGCATCGCCCCGGACGTGAAGTTCACAGCAATTCATAGGCGCCGAACAAAATACACCAAAAATACAAATAAAACAATTTCAAATCTGGTTCCTTGAGACTTCAGTACCAGTGCCCACCTGTCAGTTTGTGCTTCTGCTCTTCCCAAAGAAATCGTGGTCCTTTTGCCATAATACTTAATAACTAATTTGTTCATCGATTCATTTCCTCCAACTATCTCATACTAATTGCATCGACTGGTTCTCCTTCATATCACGCTTATTCACTCTTTTTTTTTTCTTTTCGTCATTATTCATTCTTCATTCTTTCTAACTTTCTTCTACTTCTGATCTTACATCTTTGTCTTGCACATCTCACGAATCATGAACCACTCACAGGACCTCAACTCTTTCCTCTCTGTTCAAGAAGTCCCATCGTTGACCCCTCAGCGGTCACTTTCGCCAAACTATAACAATGATACGTCCTTCCAACAAGCGGCCTCTGGTGGCTTGGGATCGTTCAGACGTGCAAGAGCTGGTACTCTTCCTTCCAGATTATACTCTTCAGCAAACCCATTAGTGCCACAAGCTCCGTCTTCTTCATCTGGTTCAACGTCATCCTCTGTTGCTCATCAAAACAAATCTTCAGCGCTTGATCCGTCTTCGTTGAACTTTGATTCCTTATCCATTTCCAGCAATTTGGGCTCAAACTCCCTGGAGCTACCACAGACTAAGACCAGGCTTCGTTCAGGCTCCTTGCTAGGTCTTTCTGAATCAAACTCCATTTGGGGCATGGACTCTGCCTCCAACTCCAACTCGAATACAAGCCATTCGCAGCCTTCTTCGTCCACTCTACTACCTACATCTGGATCTCTGGAAGCCCCACTGCCTCTGCCATTGCCCTTGCCTTCTGTCACTTTGAACGGTGCTTCTGCTTCTTCTTCTTCGACTTTATCAGATCCTCTCTTCAGTGGCAACAGAGTTCGTGCTTATTCGACTAACAATTTGGCAAACAATGAGCAAAACGGGAACTATATGCTGCAGAACTATTTGGCCAATGACAGCATCATCAACAGTGGCTCTCTTCATCGTGATGTCGTCATTCACAACACCAGTGGTCTTCCTACTGCCAATAACGATATATCCATGTCCACTCTAAGGCCTCGTGCCCAGACTATTCAAAATGGCGCTAACGATACAATTATGACTTCCTTGTACTCTTTACAGAACCATTCGATCAGCGAGCTGCCTGAGCAAAGCTCCAGTGTCCAGTTTCCTCAAAGCTCCACGCTTCTTCCTCCACAACAACAACATCATCATCATCATCACCTCAACCTCTCGCAGCCTCTTCTACTGGACAATATTGATTCTCGCCTGTTGAACTGGACCTCCACTTACCTTGACTCCAACTTGGGCCCAACCAACACCATTTACATCAGCAAGCTTCCTTCTCAACAGATCACTCCGTTTGCCCTCGCCTCCGTGTTGGTGAAGTTTGGTAATGTTCGTACCGTGAGATTGTTCATCGGTAATGAGGCGGCTTTGGTTGAGTACGACAACATCGCCATGGCCATGCAAGCTAAGGTCCAGTTGAACCATCAAGAGCTCTTACCGGGCTACCCATGCCTGGTTACGTTTGCTAAGATCTTGCCTTCGGAGTCGCATTCTGATGTCTCTTCTTCATCGGCCAGTGTTCCTCAGCAGATCCAAGTGAACGGAGAAGTCCAGGAATTCGTTAACCCAGCAAACTCCACAAGTGGCACATCGGTTTCTTCTGCTCCTACAGCTGCTGCCACTGCTGCTACTTCAACAACTGCTCCAACTTCAACCAATGATTACGGCTCCATTGTCCAAGAGCAGCCTCTACAATTACCAGATCTTGTTGATGACATTTACGACGCCGTCCAGAAACTTGGTATCCCACGTGATTCCGGCCAAGTCAACACCATCATCCGTAATGCTCTTCGCTATCAAGGTTTCGACACTGACTTTGGCCCATTGCCAGATCCGATTCTTGTCAAGGAATATGACGCTCCTAAGCTAAGAGAGACTCGTAAGGCTATTGAAGCTAACACTATGAGCTACTTGGAAATTGAAGAATTGTCCTTGGCTATGTTGGACGAGTTGCCAGAGCTGGCTAGTGATTATCTAGGGAACACAGTTGTTCAGAAACTCTTTGAATTTTCTTCCGACTCGATCAAGGCTACCATGTTGAAGGAAGTCTCTCCTTACTTGGCCCAAATGGGTATCCACAAGAACGGTACCTGGTCGGCTCAGAAGATGATCAACGTTGCCAATTCTCCGCTGCAGAAGAACATTGTTGCCACAAGCTTGAAGCCTTACTGTGTTCCTTTGCTCAATGACCAATACGGTAACTATGTTATCCAGTGTTCCCTGAAGTTTGGCTCTCCTTGGAATGATTTCATCTTTGAGGCCATCCTCGCTAAGTTCTGGCTTATTGTTCAAAACAGGTTCGGTGCCAGGGCCATCAGAGCCTGTCTTGAGTCCCACGAAGCTACTCCACAACAAACTGCTATTGTCTCTGCTGCTATCATCTTACATGCCCGTTACATTGCCGTCAACCAAAACTCCGCTCTTTTGATCACGTGGTTCTTGGATACTTGCACCTTGCCAAATAGATACGTGCTATTGGCTCCAAGGTTGATTTCCCACTTGGGAACTTTGTGTACCCACAAACTTGCCAGTTTGACCATTTTGAAGATCTTGAACAATCGTTATGAAATCGAAGCAAGAAACATGATCTTCAATGCCTTGTTTGGTAATGTTACATCGATTTCTATCTCCAATGTGTCAGACCTGCCACCTCCACCTGATGTGTTATCTGAAATCCTACAAGATTCTGCTCACGGTGTGTCGTTTGTTCAGAAGGTTGTTTCCAATTCGCAATTGGAAGGCGAGATCAGAAAGAATATCATTGCCCAAGTGAGAAGAGTTCTCTTGGATTTGAACGTTGGCTCCTATCAGGGTTACAAGAGACTTCTTGAAGAAGTTGGTTTGAACATTTCTGCTAATTCTAGTCTATCAGCTTCTGCATCTTCCTCCAATGGCAGAGGCCATCAAAGATCGCATTCTTCTAGCAACAACGGCAATGGTGCCAGGAATAAGAACAGAAACGCCACGGGTAACGCTTCCAATAACAAGCAACAGGGCTTCAACGGCCATGCCAGAAATTTCAGTGATTTCAGAGGTGAACCCCAGCAGAACCAACAGTTTGTTTCGTCTAGTACTGCCACTCCTGAATACGACTACAATCAACAGCAACGCTCATCTCAAATCTATGGGAATCCTGGAAACATCAACCAACAGCAACAGCATTATTATGAAAGCAACAACAACAACTTCCAAATCCCACCTCCTCAACAATCGATCTATGATCAAAGCTACTTCCAGCAGATGAATCAGCAACAATACATGCAACCACAACAATTTTACAACCAACATGAACAGAATTACAATACGAGACCTATGACCATGATGAATGGGTTCAACGGTAATGCGAATGGTATGATGATGCCTCCACCTCAACAGTATTTTGCTCATAACAATGGTTTACAAGTTCCAGCTCATAATTATAGTCCTTATGGTGCTGGTAATTGATGTGATGGTTCTCTTTGTATATATGTAGCCAACTCTTTTAAATCTTACGAAATATATGTTACGACTTGAATATAACCGAAGATTCTGTTCTTCCTTGTAGATGTAAGCTCATTGCAGTCTTGAAGATTACTAGACGATCACTCATATATCTGGCCAGCGACCGGGGAACCGACTATCGAAGACATATAAAGGAAGTATCAAAAAACATTGATCAAATGAGAATTGTAAATGGCTGAAAGAAACAATTACTCGAAAAACCAAAAAAAAATGGAAAAATAAAGCTCACTCATGCTGGGGGTCGAACCCAGAATCTTCTGATAAACTAACTTTCTTAGAAGTCAGACGCGTTGCCATTACGCCACACGAGCTTTCCTTATACAACATTTTCCTGTTGGTTTTCAGACTTTGAAATGACATACTAACACAGATTTGATGCCGTAAAAAAAAGCCGTTCGTAATCTTATCAGTTTCCAAAAATCATAAGTTTTCCAAAGTCGGGGAAATCTTTTAAACTAACCCCACGGCCGTTATTTATACTTTCAAGTTTGAACAAAGAACTCAAAGCATTCGATTGACACAGACCGAATCATAAGAACAGAATCCAGCTTTTAATCAGGCAAATTGCAAATTTACAAATTTCCATGTCAACAAACACCGAGATCACAGTTATCGGTGCCGGTGTAATCGGGCTAACATCAGCTCTCAAACTTTCAGAATCAGGCTACAACGTTACAATCGTAGCAGCACATTTCCCATCAGATGGTCTTTCTCCCAAGTATACCTCCAACTGGGCAGGGGCTCACTACAGACCTTTCCCAAGCCACACCGAGAAAGATTTCCAGGACTCTCAATTGACCAGGCTCACTCAAGATTATTTCAGAAAATTATCAGTTCTTGAGCCAGAATCAAGTATCAGATTCATCCCAGGTGTCGATTACGTCGAAGAGAAGGGGATCTACGACGTCAAAGCCAAGGGCTATTTCGAGGAGATCAAAGATCTTGAAGAAATCCCAGCTGATTTGTTACCAAAGGGCGTCCAGTTCGGTGCCCAGTATGACACTTGGGTTTTGAATTCTCCGTTCTATCTGCAATACCTGGAGCGTAAGTTGAGATTCCAACAAGGTGTGAGGTTCATCAAATCCGACTTAATCTCCTTGAATCAAATCTCAGAGGCGTCCCCATCATCATCAACCTTCATCAACTGTACCGGTTTAGGGCTGCAATACCAAGGAGGCTACGATCCTAAATGCTTCCCAATCAGAGGCCAAACATTGCTGCTCCGTGTGCCACCAACATGCCCATACCTCAAGAAGACAATCACGCATCAGGGCAAAGATGGGTTATGGACGTTTGTGATCCCAAGACCTTTGAACGGTGGTGTCATTCTTGGTGGTACGAAACAATTCAACGATCTTCAGTCGACGCCACGTGACTCAGACACAGAATCTTTGATCGAAAGAGCCAAGGTTCTATACCCTGAGGTGTTCTTCGAGGATGGCACCGTCGATATTCAAGGTGTTAATGTTGGCTTCAGACCAGCCAGAGAAGGCGGTGTTAGAGTCGAGGCTGAGGTCATCGAAGGTAAGAGATTCGTCCATGCTTACGGTGCTGGTGGGATGGGCTTCGAATTGAGTTATGGGGTTGCTTGTAAAGTTCAGGAGATCGTTGGCTCTCCTAAGCAGAAGTCAAAGTTATAAACAAATAGAGATGAATTTGCCTGGTTTGGCATATAAATTTGATAATGTTCGGATACACCGCTACATAGACCAGGTTTTGAGATATTATACATACGATCTCACTGATCACGATTCGCCTTTCAGTATATATAAACAGGTACTCGATTTTCAGCTACTTAACCTTTCTATCAAAAGAGCAAGTGAGTCGAATTAAGCCATTCTCCTTGAGCTTATGCTCTGTCATATCAAGAAGCTTAACACAAGTCATGGGTCGCAATTAATAGATCAATATATAGGACTCGAATCCATCTTAGTCCTCTAATAATAATTAATTGGCCGCTAACCAGCATTAATCCAGATCTTAATTGGCTATTCTCTAAATATAACTGATGATGATTCAATTAAATTGGATGCTGGCTTTTTTGACCAGCGGCAATTTACCCTTTGTGGAAAATTTAAGGCTGAAACAACAGATACCTTCCTAATTCGGCAATACCGCTCATTTTCGCCGAGGAAGCGCCCGCGTCAGATCTCTTGGTTTCTTAAAATAGACACAAAACGCGTCTTGTGCCACAATGTGAGTTTGCTTGAGATTTGAAGGGCGGACATTTCGGATCATTTAAAGAAATTCTATAAATAATCTCTCATTCCCACTTTATCCACTCCCCTTACCAAATACTTTTCAACCATTTCTTGTCTTATTATTACTATCGATCAAGCTTCTCTTGTCAAGTTATCATCAAAACACATCATATTCTAAATCTTCAAAAAATGTCTTCTTTCACTTTAGTCCCAAACTACGTCGTTGCCGCTGAATCTGTCACTGCCGCCAACTTGACCTCTTCTGCTGTCTCCTCTCATGTCTCCTCTTCCTCGGCTGGCAACTCCACCAGCACCCACACTGCCAACGGTGCTGCTGCTATCTCTTTATCCTGGAAGTCTGGTTTAGCTATTGGTGCTTTAGTCGCTTCCCCAATCATCTTATCCTTAGGTTTATAAGTTTGAGTCTGAGTTGCCTCTGATTTCAACTTTCCCTTTTCGTTTTTCTTTCTGCATTTCATTGTTAGGAGTCAACAGTCCATGAGTTGTTGATTCTTTGATGTCACGTTGCATATTAGATCTCTTTCAAAGGGTCTAATTTCATTATTGGGTTTTATTACATTTACATGTCGGCTTCTGTTATAATTATTTCTTCTTGGTTACAAACTTTTTTAAATGCACTTGCTTATTTATTCAAACATATTGTTTATCTGTTTATATAAACTAAATTGATAGATTCATGTGCTTCTTAATAACGATCTTTGAGGATATGACTAAGATCTGTCAGTATCAAAGTTACAGATGTGTAGAATAATTTCGTAGTTTAATGTTTTCAGTATTTATGAGCTTTGTAGGTTAATTTTCAGTTAGCTTGAATCGATCTGAATACATGATCAATACTGTCGAAGAGAGAAGAAAGCCTTAATTAATATTTCCGCAAATTGCGTAATTTTCGATCCTCAGGTATTTCGCCATTTTTGCGTTTTTCAAATATCTTCAAGAGTTTCGTAATTTTTGCGCTTTTGGGAAGTTTTCGTAATTTTTCGTTTTCCAAATATTCTGCAATTTTCGCTTCTTGAAGTCTTCGTGATTTTTGCGCTTTCGAGACGTTCCGCAATTGGCGCTTTCCAAAAATTTCGTAATTTTTTTCGTTTCTTTTAAAATTCGCAAGTTTTGCATTCATCAAGAATTTCGTAATATTTTTTTCGTTCTCCAAACATCCTGCAATTTTCGTGTTTTTGAAGTTTTTGCAATTTTAGGTTTTCTAAAGATTTCAACCACGTTGATTGAACTTTGGAGAAAGAAGACAGGAGGGGATATTGAAGATTGTTTGAACAGAAGTGATTCCAATAAGGTGATACACGAATTGGTCGACCTTAATCTAAGTGCTGTATTTTTTTTAACTAAAACAGATTTGTATTACAAAAACAGACACACTTAAACAAAACCATCTTCCCTGATCTGATATGTTATTGCATACTATAGAAAACAAGAGTACACTGTGGTCCGTAACAAAAGCTCGTGTGGCGTAATGGCAACGCGTCTGACTTCTAAGAAAGTTAGTTTATCAGAAGATTCTGGGTTCGACCCCCAGCATGAGTGAGCTTTACTTTTTCTTTTTGTTTCTTTTTGATCCTCTGTTTCGTTCACCTTGACAATTGGAAGGTCTGTTATCATTTGCAGTTTGATAATATCAGAGCCATTA